>JBBPTE010000044.1:26880-52024 GCA_038093935.1 Tylopilus cf. pallidocervicolor | reverse complement strand
CTTTTTGACTGATGCTTTGATAGTATCAATGTCGAGGGGACGAATGCTGCGAAGGTTGATGACCTCAGCTTTGATGCCCTCCTTTGCAAGGATGTCGGCAGCCTCCAAACTGTGAGTGACCATTTTACTATGTGCGACAATTGTGACATCGGACCCTTGGCGTTCAATCTTGGCCTTGCCGATGGGGAGGAGGAAGTTGTCGGACATGGCCTCGGTCGACATGGGAAAAGTGACACCGTACATCATTTCGTTTTCTAGGAAGACGACGGGGTTAGGGTCCCGAATGGCAGACTGCATAGAATAGGGATATGTGTCAGGAAATGGGAGAAAAGTAGCTGGTACATACCTTGAGAAGACCTTTGCAGTCCTCTGCACTCCATGGGCTGACAACCTTGAGACCGGGGATTGATCCATACCATGCAGCATAGTCTTGTGAATGTTGGGCAGCGACACCGGCGGCGGCGCCGTTGGGACCGCGGAAAACAACGGGACAAGGGACGTTTCCACCAGACATGTAATATGTTTTACCGGCAGAGTTGACGATTTGATCGATTGCTTGCATTGCAAAATTGAAGGTCATGAACTCGCAACTGTGGAAAACGTCAAGCGAAGTCAAGCGTGAAAAGTGAGGGACAGACACTGGACGGAGGCCGGCGAGTGCGGCACCGACGGCGAGGCCAGCAAAGCCCATTTCGGTGATGGGCGTATCGACGACACGCTTCTCGCCGAACTTGTCCAAAAGGCCCTTGGTGACCTGGAACGGGGTTGAGGAGTGGGATAGGTGTGTATAAAAACACGGTACCTTGTATGCGCCGTTGTAGCGAGCGACCTCCTCGCCCAAGACGAAGACCGACTCGTCGCGCAACATTTCTTCCTCCATAGCCACGTTGAGAGCGTCTCGAACGGTCATCTGTGGATGGGTGAGCTGTGCGACAGGCGTGTTTGTGGGGTGCGCGGACCGAGTTTTCGGACTGTGTCGCATAACTGCGAGCGACGGTAGCCCTGGGCAGTTGCGCCGAAGGGTGTGCGCGTGCGCTGGCGAGGGCGGGAGCGAGGCGGGAGAATGCTGCGCGGACGGCGGCCATTTGGGGCGTGGAGGAAGAAAAAGAGAATCGGACGCGCTTGCGATTTTGGCGCGCGGGCAGACACGGAAAACACTCCGACATGTCCACGCCCGTCGTCCTCGTCACCGGCGCATCGAGGTCGCGTCCGTTCCCCGTTCCCCGTCGCCCGCGCTGACCGTCGAGCAGAGGCATCGGTCTCGCCGTCGTCGCGTCTCTCCTCGACGAGCACGGCGCACGCGTGATCGCGCTCGCACGATCCACCACCCCGGAGCTGTCCCAGCTCATCGCGGCCCATCCTGCGTCTCTCCTCGCCATCCCGTGCGACGTGTGAGTCTCGTGTCCCCCCGCCAGATCTGCCGACGTGGAACACCCCTCCAGCACAGACCCCTCCGCCCAGGCGCGCGCCTTCACCCAGGCGAACGACACCTTTGGTCCCGTCCTCGACGCCCTGATCCTGAACGCGGGCACACTCGACCCCCTCGCGCGCATCGGCGACCCCACCGCTGCCCTCGATGCCTGGAAACACCACTTTGACGTCAACTTCTTCTCGCTCGTCAGCACGCTCAAGGTCGCCCTCCCAGCCCTGCGCACCAGTCCCACCACCGGTCGGGTGATATTCGTCAGCTCAGGTGCGGCAACGGGAGGTACGCCAGGCTGGGCACCCTACAACGCGGGCAAGGCAGCCATGAACAGTCTTGCGAGGTGGGCTCATTTCCCGACTCGGTTTCGGTGGCTATGGACCGCTCGACAGAACTTTAGCCAAGGAAGAGCCCTCCCTCGTTTCGCTCGCGATCGCACCTGGAAAGGTCGACACAGCCGTACATTGTTCACCTTGGTCCCTCGAACGTGCTGACTAGGTTCGTGACAGATGCAAGCAGCCCTCAGGGATACTGGTGCGCCTCACATGGACGCATCCGATCTCAAGATATTCCTCGACGCTCACCGAGACGGAACCTTGGTGAAACCGTCGGACGTTGGCTATGTGATTGCGAATCTCGCTCTCCATGCACCGCTCAGCCTGAGTGGTTCTTTCGTACGGTACAACGACGAACACTGTAACGAATTTGCAAGGAAATGAATTAACACGTCCCTTTTTCTTCTATCGGAACCGAATCCGAAGCTTCCGAAGGAATGGTCCGAAAAGTTATCCGCCGCTATTAACCATACTTATCCGTGTGTCCATGTCCTACAGAGACGCACCACCCCCATGATGCATCCACACCCGAGCGTCGACAGCGCCGCAGCGCCCACCTCCCGATTCCATACCCCGAGGATCATAGACGTGCATCATCACGTCTTCCTCGACGCGCACAAAAAGGCAAAGAAAAATTCACTGGTCGGTTGGATCACACCCCCTGAGCACCTTCCATGGCGATCATCACCAGCCGTGTTGGCCATGGACGCAATGGGCGTACAAACCGCAATCCTTTCGCCACCTCCTGTCGCCACCGTGAACAGTACCGAAGTTAGGGCTATGAATATTTATCTTTCACAGCTTCGCGCAGCATATCCCGCAAGGTTCGGCTTCCTTGCCGGCCTTCCGGCCCTGGGTGACGTGCAAGGTTCAAACGCTTTGTAGTGTCACAGTAACGTCCCCTCCTGATAACCCTTTCCCTAGGCGCACTCGGCGAAATTACATTTGCCATGGATTGCCTACATGCGGATGGCTTTGCGCTCATTTCGTCCTACGGGACGGGAAACTCGGCTAGTGGGACCTACTGGACCACCTCTCCATGCTTGCCACTCACCTCGTGATAGAGTACATTGCAGACGATATATTCGATCCTATCTGGGATGAACTGGACAGGAGACATGCAGTTGTCTTTCTTCACGGTGCACAGACACCCTCATCAACGCCCTATCCTCATCCATTCCTTGGGCTTCCCATCACCGAGGCAAGTACTCCCATCGATCGATCTCATGCGTCCACCAGAACTAAAACCCAACTTTGCACTCAAAAGGTCCCGAATGAGACTTACAAGGCAGCCGCTCATTTGGTCGTCACGGGGAAGAAACGCCGCTTCCACAACGTCAAGATCATTCTCGCACACCTGGGAGGCAGCACGCCATTTTTGGCGCCCCGTGTGGCTGCCCTGTCACACTACATGGGGTGCCCACTTGCCCCGGAAGAGATTCTCCAAGATTTCAAAACATTCTACTATGAAACTGCCCTTAGTTCGCATCCGACGACCCTTGCTGCGCTAGACACTTTTGTGCCAATCGATCGGGTTCTATTTGGAAGCGACTACCCTGGTACTGTGCCCTTCTACCTACAGCCTGAAGATCTATGTACTCATTGATCTGCCAGCGGTCAGTACCACGACCTCACGATGGTATGCTAAACACCTCGAAGACCACTATGCCGATGAACCACGCAAGCTGGAGTGCATTCTACGGGACAATGCGCTTACCCTCTTTCCGCGGCTCCGAGTGTAGACCTGCAGTGGCTCCAATCAGGGTAGGCTTACAGCACGCAACATCTCGAAAAGCATGTATTGTGTGAGGTACAAATGCCAGGATATGAGTGACGAATAAATCGAGGAAATCTATCCATATATATATATTATGATTTGAAAAAGTCCTGCTAGATATCTAGACACCGAGCCTACAGGAGCGACGCGTATTAGTCGACAAATCGTGATAAACACGGAACAATGCTCACTTCCGCTTACTGTGCTCGTAAACCAGGTAAGTGATCGACACCGACGGCACTACCTAGAAACAACAGCTCGTGAGTCTCGGATATATTCCGAGTAGTATGCAATAAGAACCTTGGCCAACGTCGGAAATAATCCGCGGTAGAAACCTCTCCAACCATCTCGCTGGTATGTCTTCTGGACCACATCCCAAACACCTGTATAACGTTGCGGATGTCCAGGTGAACCTGAAGCTTGTAGTCGAGTGCGGACTAGGTTCAGGGGGTAAACACTGATGGCTCCAACACTTCCGGAAACACTCCCAAAAGCGAGTAGAGCAAGGATGCCAGGCTCTTCCAATCCAGTGGATCGTAGATAGGTTAGTTTGAGAGCCTCGAATGTGCTCATGTCGATAGCAGAATATCTGTCAAAGAACGTGAAAAGCGGAGCAACATTTTTTGACAAACAACATACGGAAAAACTCCGACAAGACCGATCTACAGTCGACTTAAGGGAGAGTAACGTAGAGTAAAAGTAGAAGACTGACAGATAGTCCACGATAGAATGCCCTGAACCGCCCCAATCGCCAGACATGGCGCGCCGCATCGGACAAACTTCGCTTCTGGTCAGTCGTACTCATCATTTGAGTCTGCCAAGAACTCAGAGATGAGACAAGTCCGAAGATGAATTGATCCTAACCTTAAGCGTTTCGATGGGGTATATACCTATATGATCGTGAGCAACGACACGTTACAATGGCTGGAAACTTACTGAGTTGACTAGATATTCCCCCAATGCCACCTGATAAAAAGCGACTGCTGCCACTTATGTCTCGAGGATCTTCGACGTGATCCCAGTATCTGGCAAAGGCGCGTTTCTGTTACTGTGCGCTGAGTATCGCACGCTGGACACGGGTACTGAAGAGGACGAACAGCTGTCTCGTATGCCATGAACTTTATGGCGGACTCTGGAAATATCTTCATTACAGAAAGTCCGTTTCCCGTCCAAAAAGCCAAGATGCCGCCCTCAGCGTATATACGAGCTACAGCACCACCCATAGCCTTCAAACCATTGACGCTAGGCTTGGGGCGCACAGATGCCCCTCCCATCTCGGGAGTACGAGTGATCAAGAAAATTTTGAGACGGTCAAACGGAGCAGTACACGTCCTCGAGACTGTAAATCTGTCAGAAAGGTATTTTTTGTGCATGACGAACATTTCACCTGCGCCCGCTATACCACCCGCCAGGAGAAACTTGATTGCCGTATGGCCATGTAGCCATTCATGGTGTTCCTCTGGCTCCTCCTCAAAGTCACCTCCATGGTTCGTAGAAGTTGATTGTTCTGCGAGATTGTCTCCGGCGCTTAGACTGACATCACCTTGAGTACGTTAAAGGAATTCATGAGTGGAGCGCAACATAAAATGAGAAAACGGTAGACCTTCCATCGTTAACCTCGCTGGACCCCTCCCATCACTTCCAGTGAACCTCTTCACCTCGTAATAGCGGTAGATCTCGGAGGTCGATACATGCCGAGGGAGGAGCAATAGGAAATCTCGAAACTGTTGAAAGTTGATAACATGGGAGTGGGGTGATTGCGTTAAAAATGTAATAAATTCCACCAGAGCAATGGGAGATAGGGTGATCCCTGTGGTCACATTGAATACCGGTGCAACGTGTAGCATCGAGGCGACTTACCGGCGTGCTCCAACGCAACGCGGAGTTCCTCTGAATCCAAATGGCCGTTCCCGTCCAGATCGAGGTCGTCGTGGAAGATGCACCACAGCTCTGAGAAGAATCCGTGAGCAAGAGACGACAAGGTGATTCCATTTTCAACCGTCACTGACCAGCCTCCTTTGCTTCCGCATAATCCCGGAACTCCGGCCAGGGTATGTGGGTCGGTCTTTGGTTGGAGATATGGCCACCACACCGCCGCAATAGTTCGTCTTCATAGACTCTCCGCATGTTCTCGGCCATTTCTAGCGTTAGTGACTCGCCAGGTGAGATTCCAAAAGTGACCGCGGTTTCCGAGCCCTGAAAGGGTGTGCTGGGCAGGCGTCGCCAAAGCTCGTGGAGCCTCCGTTCCCGGTTTTCCTTTCCCTCTTGCTCCCGGAGCTCAAGAAGGCTGTGTGGGATAGGACGATAAGGTATTGAGTCGGACCTGAGTCGTGGAATGAATGGGCGATCCCGGACGCCAGAGAGACATGCTTCGTAAATTTCTCGCCCTGTGGGTTGGGGACGCAAAGAAGACACGACCTCGGACATGGGATGAAAGACAGAACCTACAATTCCCAGATTCTGAAGGTGCGGGATATCAAAAAGGCATCGTCGGGTGGAACGCAAGCACCGTTCAACGAGGTTGAGCCGGTCTGCGATGTTTGCGACTGCTTACCAGCAGTCACTTAATTACGACCACATGGCAAACCCACACTAGCCGTGCAAACCGAGTACCAGAGCCAATAGTTTATGTAAATAACTACTTACTACAGCTCACGCGGATTACAAGAGATACCACCTGGCATGCTTCAAGACAGGTCGTGGCGGTCTAAGTACAGTATTACTCTGATACATCCAGCTTCACAGTCCCATGCGAAAACACAAGGTGCCATGCTCACAACACGTGTCATCGACACAAGAATGCGGATACGACCAGCGATCCGATGCGTTGAAGTCCGTGCGCTAGCGCTCGACGAAACGACCTGGGCTTCGAGTTTTGCGAAATAATCGGGGGGGACACTTCGAACTTGGTTCGTGGATGCTCCAGCGACGTGTCCCTCCTGGGTGGCTCCATCCTTATCGGCACCCCATAACCAGTACGGGAAGTATTCTCCGGCCACTTCTCAGAATACACCGTCGACGGTGGAGTCGTGCGCGCCGGAGTGCAACTCGACGCCACCGTAGAAGAATACTCAGAATGTGATGGCGCTCTGACGTGACTTGTGAGCGGGGAACCCTCGTTTGTTGATAGTGACGCTGGAGGGGTAGGGAGCTTGCGTGGACCAAAGGGTCTAGTGGCCTCGGGCCTGACGAGCGGTACTATTTGCTTTACCTCACGTGTTTCCGATACGGGCGCCTCTTGCACTGGGATTTCGGGTAACGGCCGAGAGATACGTGGTGGCGTCGGCAGCGGTGGGGGAGGGAGAGGTGGGGAAGGTAACGGGGGTGTGGGCAGAGGCGGAGCGGGTAGTGGCGGAGAGTGACGTGACTGAATTTTTCTGTAAAATAAGATGGGATGGGATGGGTAGATAACGTACCGTATGTGTTACCGCAACTGGGGAGTCACCTTGCGAAACAGACTCAGCTGACCGCGATTTCTGACGCGGAAGTGGAGGCGTCGGCGGACGGTATTCCTACCCAAAGTTGAGTGCTAGTGGTTATTCCAACAATCAGTCACTCACTACTTGTGGTTTGCGTTTGCTCGGTCGTGTCCAGGGTGTGGGAGAGTGCGGGCGAGACAATGGATCTCCCTCGTAACTTTCCGATGGAGAGGGTGGACTAAACGTGTAGCTCCTCGACGTCTCAAACTCCTATGACTATGTGAGCATTGCCACATTGTGAACTTTGTTGAGCGCCGCTGCCCACCGTGCTGGCTGGAGACTGCTGCAATGGCTCTGCGTCGCCATCGAAGTCAGTTGAAGGTCCCTCATGGGTCGAAAAATCAACTACTGTGTTAATGGTGGGCAGTGTTGACCGTCGCTCTCTGGAGACCACCCTGTCTATCACATCCTTCCAATCGTCTGGGAGCTGCACGATACTGCATAAACGCTGTTCTTTGCGAAATGCAGATACTCCTTACCGGGGGTCTATCACTCGATACAGGAGGGGTCGAGGAAACCGAAGAAAGGGAAATTTGCCTGAATGGTGCTCCTGGAGATGAGGGAGGAGAGGGCGGGGGCGAGGGGATAAACTTTGGGACAGGTTTCCTGTGGCTCATCGAGCGCACAGGCTCCACTTGGGTCATGACTAGTGGAACTATTGGTGATCCTCTGAAAACGCAAGAGCAGGACCGAGCGCCAAACTGCAGAATCGCCAAGTTTTAGGCGGGACGACCGTCCGCTGGAAGCGCAGCTGAGTGGACCGAAAATGAGAAGACGGACTATTATAAGTGAGTAAATGAATGGAAGGACGTGAGCAGACTCATATAGGGAAGGGGAGGGGCATGCCTCAAGCTGTACACGGGCAGTAGTCATTGAGGGAACCTGCCTTGAGCTCAACAGCCACGTTGGGAGCAGGATGTTCATGAATGGGACAACACGATTCACCTCATGTTTTCCATAAATGTGCAGTGCTTGTGAACAGCCGCAAGGTGGTCCATGATCACGACAAATGCGTACCTTTGAAGTATAGAGCGGGCAGCCGTGTCGACTACGTCACGGCCGTGGCAACCTACATAGATGAATAGCCCAAGTCGAGGGCTCGAGACCATTATGTTTTCTGACAAGCGATTGCTGATACTAACCCTGATTGGGCTCGATTTTGCGCTCTCGGTGCGGGTGACCACGCACGCGACACCAAACATTGCCTTGAGAGCTCCGAAGCTAATATGTGGGCTTCCGAATATGGAATGTTCTGTGGAACGAAACCTCGTCAAATCGATTGGGAACACACAACACTGGTTGCGAATCATAGCGACACCACAGCCATGGCTCACAGCCCAGTGATCGCAGAAAGCACAGTTGAATACATTGTTCGAGACATCGATAAAGTCAGGAAACCAGTGTGTTGACATGGCAAACTAAGTGCACACAAACTATTGGACCATGAATGAATTCAAGATGAGATGGCGTGCAAGGTGGGGGTAATAACTATAAGGGGTATCTTTTCGTCGTGAGCGTAAAACAGCACAGGGTGCGTGAGAATATCATGCAAGACATAAAGCGAGATATGTAAATAAGTCAGCGACAAGCCCAGAACGGGGGAAAATTATGCATCATTAAGGCAACGAAGCCTTTTCGTGGACAAGATCATCAGGTCTTTTCACATCTTGATTGCCGTGATCGAGACTGTGTGTGCATCTTCGTCTTCCAGTCACGGACCCAACGGGACAAACGTTCGTTTCCGGGCTGTGATGCATCCGACGGTGAGAGTGAACGTTTCGATATGAGGGCACGTAGTCGATCTCTCCCCAAAATGGGTGCCAGGGACAAGAAGGACAAGAAGACGAGCTTGAGAATAATATCGGGGGAAGTTAACAGGGAAGAAACAGTCTGGTGACCTGGAGAAGGGGCCGATGCGACGGTCTGAAGGATATCACCGATCTAGCAAGGAGTCAAGCGATGCTAACCCGATTCGAACGGGACACATACCTGGCACGTGACTGCTGTCCAAGGAAGACCACCAATGAATGCACCCAGAAAACAATCGGTCAAAGGTACCCCACAGACACCGCATGCAATGTTAATTCCCGACCAGGGTACGACGCCAATGAGGCGCAGAATGGACAAACGAACCCAAGCCGGTGACCTCGGCGCGGATCCAGCGGCTATGTCTGTCTCGCCTTCCAGGGCGTTTCGTGTCATGTCCAGCGCACGCGGAAAGAGTCTGCTGAGAACCGGGGCTAGGGGTGCACTAAGAGCAGTAGCGATCACTGATCCGACGGTCGTCAACAGGGTCAACAGCAAGGTGGCCAACAGGGGGTGAAAGAGAGCACCAGCCAGCACATTCTGCGAGAGGCAATTAGTCACACGGGCTGATTGAGCGAGCGCTGGGTCGAAAACCAACCCAAATGACGCTGCCAGGTACGGACCAGGCGTGCTTCCAGGCTGCGGTTACAGAAAGGACACCAATGACATGGGCAAACGGCGCAGGGCCGAGCTGAGAGTACTTTTGGAGTTCTCTTCCGAGTTCAGCAAGCTCGGTCAAGGTTCGTGGCCACGTGACGGAGATGGGGAGGGAGTAAAGTGACAAAAACACCACAAAAGTGGACAGAGGGAAGAGAAGGATGACGAATAGGATTGGGGCGTGGGCCTGACAATGACGTGAATGAACGCACGAGACCGAAGGAGAGCGTAACTGACCGCGGGGTGAAAGGGCCGCCAACGATGTGAAGGGGCCTCCTTCTCGTTCAGGATATCACTGAACGTGGACTGTGACGATGCGGAGAGCGGAAGGACGAGGTCAAGGTCGCTCTGTGGCGATGAGGCGGGTGAAAAGTCGCCAGGGTGCCATTTCGGCACGTGAAGGAATGCGAGACACTTTGCGGCGAGCAAGGAGAGCATGGGGGGCTGTGGGGTCGTCGTGGGCGGGGACGGGGACGGGGACAGGTCTGGGTGTTGCACGGGGAGGACGAGAGAAGAGGAACGACGTCTCCCGAGGGTGTTTATGGACAAGGCGGGACGCACACACGTGGAGGAGGCGCGACTTCGATTGGGTCTGGGGACGACCAAGGCCATGACGGAGGCAACCAAACGCTATGTCGGTATTTCTACATCAAAAATCAGACTAGTACGTAATTCCAACTCGGCTTCTCGGCGATCGGCGGGTGTGCATCGTAATATGGCATGACTTGCTGACAAACGAATGCATAAGCAGTGCAGTCTAGTGTGCCCTCCGACTCTCCTGAATGACCGCGCCAAGCTCCTCCAGCTTGCGCTTCGACCGCAACAGTGTACCGAGCTGTCCACCGCTGTCAGCCCGGTGTCATCAGGGCCCGTGTGCTGACTTACCCGCTTCTTCGTCAGCTTGCGTGCCTTTTTGTCCTGCGAGAGACCACCGTCAGCACGCGCCAGCGATACACACGCGCCATCCCACCTTGGAGTTTCGCAGCAATTCCAGCACCCGTCGCTCATATGGGGAGAATCCAGCGACCTCACGAACGACGGACCGCACAAACTTGGTCTTGTTGGACTGGATGCCCTTGCGATGGCTGGGGCGCTGGGTTTTTGGAATGGCCGTCGTGGGGTGGCCCTTGTTGGGCCCATAGCGAAGGTCTGGCAGGCCGAGCGATGAGCTACTCCCCAAGAGCTGCGTGTTGACTCACTGGTGCGGGCCATGATCTCGACGTGCTGGATGATGCTGTTCTAGCCACAAGTCGCGTCCAATTCAGCCGTGTGTATTGTGGCTGTGACGGTGGCTTGCCATCTGTACAGTTTCTCCCCACGCCCAATTTAGGAATGCCCCTGACCGAGCGAGTATTCTAATTATTCGTACTGGGATGCGACAACCGTGTATCATCTTCGGACTACCCGCAGCCTGCCTCCGCCTCTCGCCCCCCCGACGAGGTCATCTCGACCCTTGGATACAGAACCAGATGTGGGCGATGTGCGCGCGGAGGATGGTACATGGATCGGTGTGGGAGGCTGGAGCGAGTCGACGGGCTGCTCACCTCGGACATGATGTCTCCGTCCACCACCTTCCTCTTCCTCCTCTTCCTCCTCTTCGTCCACCTCTTCCTCTACAGCATCCTGCATGCGACGACCCCGTGAACAACGACCGATGTGGATCTGACAATGGCTTACCGGGTCAAAATCTTCCATTTGTTTATCACCCTCGTCAATATCGTCGTCGACATCCCCATATTCCTCGTCATCTATCCAGCGTCCCCGCCAGTCCACCATGTCCAGCTCCTCTGGGCTCTGAGGCCTCAAGCGTAGCCATTGCATACGAGGACCCGATTTTGCCCGTTCGCTCACTTTGAAACCGTATATTCGCGGCTCGTAGATACGCCCTTCCGGTCTCTTTTGGCCCCCATGGGAATTAGGATTGACAAACGGCGCACGCTGCGAGCTGTTGCCCGAGTCCGGAGACCGTCCCGGAGACAGCGACGACTCCGTCGACGACGACGGTTTCCAAAACGGCGCGGGTGCAAGCTCACGGTAGCTCTGGAAAAACAAGTGTGCAAACGTAGTACCAAAGAATGCCCCTGCATCACTCAAACATGCGTCAGCTTCCTGGGAACCACGATGGGGAAGCGAAACACTCAAACCATCGACTCCTTGAAAGCGGCTGCTCGGGGGGCTGTATATATCGTTGCAGTTTGGGCAGTAGAGTTTGACCGTATCGATGCCAGGAAGATCAGAGCGGCCACACGGCACCACGTTGCATCCCATACAGTAGACACGCGGGCAGACGCCAAATGCAGCACTTTCATACTTGTCGACCTGGAAAAAAGCGTGAGATCATAACAGATCGGGTGCGTGACGAGAGCGAACCATGGACTGCAAGCCGGCTCGCGTCAGGATGTAACGCTGATGCACGAGGCCGTATAAAAGTTCAGCCGACGCTTCCACAATGGAGACGTCCGGGATTTTCGACGTGTCCTCGTCTGGATTGCATCATCCATGAGTGCGAATCCCGCATGAGCCGAGGGCGACCGCACCTGGCTCGACGTCCAACACCATCTCCATCGCCTCCTTCCAGAAGGGAACCATCGTGTTCAAACCCGTGAGGTTGAAGTCATCTTCGATAAAGTCCTCCGAGACTTCACAGAAGTACTCGTGGCCGGGAAGAGAACAAAACCAGCTAATCCACGTGAGCGTGGAAGTAGGGGTAGAAGATGCTGGTGAGACCATGAGTGCCATGAGACTGGTGGCAATGCCCTGGAACTCACTGTAGCCCTCCTCCACTTCGTCCATAACCTCGTCCGCCTCTCCATTTCCGCTTACGATCTCCTCTTCGAGCTCTACCTGATTCTCGACCTGCTCCTGGGGCCGCGACATCGAAATGTTGCACCACTCAATCGGTCTGGCGCGTTGAAGCACAGTGTCATTTCCCGATCGGGTAACCGTAGATAAATTCAGACTCCGCTGGTGCAGCTCGTAAAGACACCAAGTTACTCAGGATCCCTGGAAACTGCACGTCGGCTGCTTGCTGACATGGCCCGCCCAGAATGAGGATCCCATGATCACAAGGAGCAGGAGCTGCCCCACCACCCAGCTCAGAATCACATACAGCGATGCCTTCCACCCCTCAAGCGCGTCCACCTCTGCCGCAAACGTGCTCACCGTTGTGACGCACCCGCAGTATCCGTCGGACAGGCCCTGTAGCAACGAACATGCGTCGGGGGAAACGGAAGGCACACCCTGCAAAACGTGGAATATGCCGAGAAGCGCGGTGCCTAGCGCATTCGCGGTGAAAGTGCCGAGGGGAAAGAGCTTGATTCGCGGGTTGAGATTGATCGAAAGCAGGTATCTCGTCAATGTTCCTGGGAAAGAGAACAAGAGGGCCGCAGTCGCTTGATGACGGTAATTGGCAGACAAGCGGAAATATGCAGGGAAGGTGGCAGCGTAGGTCAAGATAGATAAGAAGGTGAGGCAATACCGCACGTTTCTGCTAGGCGGTCTCAGGGATGGAAGGTAGCGTAGGACCGGCCCGGAGACATACACCCCGAACATGAGCGAGGCCAACGATATCAAGAGGGTGACCCATGTCTTTGTGAGTCCGTCTATGAACTGGGGACGTAAATAACGGCGAATAGCTTGGAACGAGGGAAAGACTTACGTCTCTAAGTCCTGATCTATGAAACAGTCCAGAGTTGACCCAGGAATCGAATATGTCTACTTGCCAGCCAGAAAACGTGGTCAAGGATCCACAAAACCCTGCGAGGTGGCTATGAGTCAGCGAGATATGTGGTACTAGAGGGCGGCTAATCTGACCGGTTGTAACGGCCGTGTACAGAGGTCCGTAACTTGGAGGGATTGAGTGACTGGCTGCGACGGTAACACGGAAAGGACTCACAAGTTACCGAAGGGTGCCTTCATGCCCAGGGCAACCCCCATGACAAAACAACCGGTCGCTTGGACGTACGCTAATGGAAAAATGCTCTCCCCATCATATGTTACTAAAGCTTGTAAACCGAGCCTGGCAAGCACACCGAGGATGGAAGCAGGCATGAGGAGGGCGAGGACATGAACCGAATAAGGACGATATATTTTAGCAAGGGGCAGATCCTCAGCCGCATCGGGGGGCCAGTCTATGGTGGCCAGAGAGTCAGCAGAGGCCACGGTGCGGTGGCTGGCGATGATAGAGCCCACATCGTGGCGACGTTCGGCCGGGTTGGCCATGTCTACCTTTTCACTTACGGAGGAGATTTAGGGGAACAATATCCCTTCGCCTCGTCCATGTCACTTAGAGTCCTGTACAAAGTCACATGATACCTCTTCTGGAGTACCACCATCGATCGCTTCAACATGAGCAACATGGAGAGTCAGTGTGTCCAACTCGACTCGCGGTAGCACGTCTGACACCCTTGCAGAGACCCTGTTCCAACTCAAAGTTTGCCCACAGCCATGACCTTCCGCGTTTCCAGTCTGATCCCGTGTCGCACAGTTCACCGCAAAGACACTGAATAGACAGGCAAAGAAGACGCAGAAAGACGAGGTCGCAGAAAAGGCGAGGCTAAAGAAGGTTTGTCCAGCCATATCCCGAGCGACGATGTGGTCCTATACCAAGCCACGACAGGCGCTCCAACAAGGCAACAATGACGGTGCACGGATATACGCCTCCAACGCGATCCGGAAGAAGTCAGAGTCTTTGAATCTACTTCGTCTAGCGAGCCGCATCGACGCAGTCGCGAGCAGGGTGGAGACGGCGGTCACAATGAGACAGGTGACGGGCAACATGACATCCGTAGTCAAGGGCATGGACAGGGCAATGGAAAGCATGAACTTGGAAAAGGTGCGTCATGCAGCAAGTGCACGACGCAGAACGACATCCTGATCGTCGTCTCAAGATCTCGCTTGTGATGGACAAATTCGAGGCTCAATTCTCGGATCTGGACGTACAGACGTCCTATATGGAAGACGCAATGTCCAGCACAACGGCCGTCTCTACACCGCAAGATCAAATAGATCAGCTTATGCGGCAGACGGCCGAAGAAGCAAACATAGAGTTGCAACACGACCTCGCTGCAAAGGATCTCTCCGGTGTCGTGCCCGATCTGTCCAAAGGCGAGACTATCCGTGAGGAGGATGACAAGTTGGTGGAGAGACTGAGAGCCCTTCGACCTTCGACATAATATCCATGTACAGTATACTGGGACCAGAGTGTCAGGGACTTATGTAATCCAATGATGCAAAGGTGACCACTGTGAGATAGTGTACTGTACTCTACCTGATATCTATTCACGCGGCACGCAGCACGCAGCACAAGAAACGGAGCATACCCATTGTTTGGGTAAAATCAAAGACAAGGAGTGACACGGCCAACTACCAAGGGGTATAGCAAGCAATAAAAAAGCAATGCAAGGATGCAAAAAGGTATTAGATAGCGAAAATTTACCGACAGACCAAGAACGAGGCTAGCTGGATATGTACACGCCCAAGATCATCCACCATGACTCTGCGCAAAAACGGTAAACTCTGACATGAGTTTCTCTCTCTCTGACGCGCTGAGACCAGACTCTGCGAGGAGTTTCTCAACCCGGGCCAACAGTCCAGAAGGACCCTCGAGCGGAATGATGTGTGCGTCAAAGCGGCGGACATCTGGAAATCATATCAGTCAAGACGTACAAAAAACGGGCCAGCGTCCTCACATTTCTTGAAAGTCTGGAACCGAGACTCGGAGAGTAGACTTTCAAACATCTTGGTGACATCCGACCCGTTTGTTCGGTTTTTCTCGAGCTTTGCCCTTTCCCGCGCGAGGATCAACCCCGGCATGAGTACTTCCTCACGTAAACGCGAAGGAGCCCAAGAAAGTCCCAAACCAAGGTCTAGGGAACGTCCCTTTCCCTTGAATTTACGTTCCCCCGGGTTTGGAAGATCTGAATCGACGTGACCTGGCGTAGTGTAGCTTTGTCCGCGTGAATGTTTTCCTCGCACATCGAGGATGGCGTGCAGGGGTGTCGAGGGCTGAGACTCAGGAAGACCGGCCATGTGATTTGGGTCGCTCGGCAGATTGAAGGCATTGGGATTTGGGGAACTAGGTACCGAAGAGGAATGCTCAAATGTGAATGTTCCGTGCGACGTGCGTAGAATACGCCTGCCAGACACACGACCCCAACTGGAAGATTGTCCCGCTGGCGTGGTGCTCCCGCCATCCTTGCACGTCGACTTGGTCTGCAGGGAAAGAGACGAAAACGACATGACCGATGCCTCACCGGTATGATCTGGCTTTAATGGAGGGGATTCTAGTTGTCCAGGTTGGGCAACTATGCGAGACGCTGCGCCTCGCGCAGAATCTTCTGACATGGTGCGTTCTAGTGAGTGAAGACGGGTGCTCGCGCAGGATGAGTTATCTGCTGGAGCGTGCGTCTTTTGCCGATCCAGGGTAGAACTACTCCTATTAAGCGCAGAAACGGGACGCTCGAAATCAAAGCTTCCGAGTTTGCCGCGGTGACTTGTCATGTTGCGCGCGGGGCCGATGATGTTGGAGGCGGGCATCTTGTGGGCAGGTGCATCAGGTGGCCGCCTATTTGATATCTGTCCGCCTCTGTCCTTTGTTTTCGGCGCGTCCTTGAGAAATCGGGGGGTGAAGCGCCCCTTGGATGAAGCAGTGCGCTGGGGGTCTGCATATGAGTGAGAAGTTGAGACGAGGACTTGCTCTCGGTGAGCTATGGCAACGGTCTTGCCTTTGGCGATTTCGATCTTGCCGGCATCGACTCTAGGGGGCGTATCCCACGGCCTCGAGGTGGGATCGACCTCTCCTCCGGGGCGCTGCGGGGTTGGTGGGGTATGGACGATCTTTGGTATGGCCTGTAAGAAGCGTGAGGATTGTCCGTTTTCCCCGGACGATGCTGAATCTACGGTGGGGAGATGCGAGAAGATGGGGTGATTGCGAGCAACGGGAGAACGCTCTGCAGGGAGAGACTGGGAAGGGAAACCGAAGGAGGGTGTCGGGTCACGAAGGGGTATACGAGGCGACAGGTTTTCTCGTTCCTTGCCCTTGTTCCGAGGACCGCTGTCGGGGACAGGTTTGGGTGGGGTTCGATGGGAGGGGTCTTCTGGAAGTGCGACGGCGCTGTCGTGGGGTGGGCGCTCTGAGCCGAGGGAGTGTCTTCTGCCATGGGGGCGGGGAGGTTGGGGGCACTGTGGGGGTGGTAGGGGTAAATGACCAGAGGAGGACTTTGGTGTGCTGCGCTGAGAACTGCCGAGACCGAATGATCTGCGACGGGGGCTGGCGGACAAGGGGAGTGGGCTGGATGGGACGGGGATAGAATGAGGGTTCTTGGACGACGCAGAGTCGAGCGACTTTGGTGTTGTGGGACGGGAGGTGAATCTGAACGAGCGTTTTCGAGACGAGTTGGCCCTGGGATCTGATGCGGAGGTGGAGGTGGAGCCTTTTCTGTCGGTGGAGGGTGCGGAGGCAGAGGAGGTGCGGGAGAGAGAGATGCCGAAGAAGGAGTGCCAGCCCAGCCTTCGCCTGGAGGGTGTCTCTGAGCGGGGAAAGTGGAGGTCATCGGAGTCGTCGTCACACGCGATGCTGGACTGATCGTGATCCCGGATGGAGGTGTGGGTGTCGGTGCTGTAGGACTGGAAGGGGCATGGATGGCGTGCTGCGTGTGACCTGTTCCTGAGGACATCGGAGGGGAGGGGCGTGATGGTGGAGTGGGTTGCGGTGGTGGTGGACGAGACGGGACGGTTTTGCGAGCGAACGGAGGACTTGAGATAGCTGGACGGGGGCGGGTCTGAGGCGGAGGGCGGGTCTCTTGGTGCGAGATGGCGGGGTCGTGTCGGGGCGGGGTCGTGCATGGCGTCGGGCTGGCGTGAACGGGAGCGGGAGCGGGCGCGGGCGCGGAAGAAGGCCCTGAACTGGGCGGGGTCAGCGCGGCGGGTGCTGGTGTCGTCGGACGCACCTTGTTGTGAGCGTCCATGGCAAGTCGTGGTCACACGTGGGTCACACAGGGGGGGTCACTCGCGGCGCAGGGGGGGTCGCATCTCATGCTCCTTCGTCGTGCCCTGATCAGACGGCTCTCGTCCGCGCCCGCCTTCCCCTGCGTGCAGGCCCATGCGGACAGAGAGTCGCGCATCATCGCCACCGCCCGCGCCCAGCTCCCCCCGTCCGCCGACACGGGCCCCGAACCCCCCTATGCGCGCCCCAGCCCGCTCTCCTACACCGTCTACCACCACCCCCGTCCGCTCTCGCTCACCTACGCCGCCCCACTCCCCGCCTTCGACATCGCCTACGAGACCTGGGGCACGCTCTCCCCCACTCGGGACAACGCCATCCTCCTCCACACAGGCCTATCCGCCTCCTCCCATGCCGCGTCCACCCCCATGAACCCCGCTCCAGGCTGGTGGGAAAAGTTCATCGGCCCAGGAAAGGCCTTGGACACCAATCGCTTCTTCGTCGTCTGCACAAACGTCCTCGGTGGCTGCTATGGATCTACCGGCCCATCCTCCATCGATCCATCCTCCGGCCAGCGCTTCGCCACCCGCTTCCCCGTCCTGTCCATCTTCGACATGGTCAACGCTCAGTTCGCACTCTTGGACTCCCTCCACATCGATCGTCTGTACGCCTCCGTCGGCTCTTCCATGGGCGCAATGCAGAGCCTTGCCGCAGGATGGCTGTTCCCCGATCGTGTTCGCAAAATCGTATCCATTAGCGGCACAGCCAGAAGCACCCCGGGCAGCATAGCTATGCGTCATGCCCAAAGAAGCGGTCCGTACCATTCTCCTCTCCCCACCGCCTCACTTACCTCCCTCCAGTCCTCATGGCCGACCCAAACTGGAACAACGGCTTCTATTACGACGCCCTGCCCCCCCACACCGGAATGAAGTTGGCGCGTCGTCAGTCTCCCGCTCCACCTCTTCATCATCCAAACTGACGCAATCCCCTCTCAGAAATCGCAACCATAACTTACCGCTCCGGCCCAGAATGGGACGTGCGCTTTGGCCGCAAATTGCGTGATGATGACGCCTCCCCACCCAATTCACCACGTGATCGACCCAGGACACCCACGCTCTGTCCAGACTTTCTCATCGAAACCTATCTTGATCATCAGGTTCGCGTCTTTTCCCATCTGTATCCTCACGTCTCACTCACCTTGTCAGGGAGAACAATTTTGTCTGAAATACGACGCCAACTCCCTTCTCTACATCTCAAAAGCGATGGACTTGTTCGATCTCACCCGCCCTGCCCTCGAACATCTTGGCATCCATCTTCCCCATTCCTCCTCTTCCCATTCGCCCACTTCCACCCCTTCACAAACAGCCTCTCACTCCAAGTCCCACCCCCCACCTGCCAATCAACCTGCACACTTGCCTGAACTCGCCAACGGCCTTGGTCCCCTCGCATCCACACCGATCCTGATTTTAGGCGTGCAGAGCGATATCCTCTTCCCAGTCGAGCAGCAACGCGAACTCGCCGACGCCCTTCGAATGGCAGGTAATTCCCAAGTCAGTTACTTTGAACTGGGCGGCGTATGGGGCCACGACACCTTCTTGTGAGTGCTCTTCTACCTGTGTGATCCTGGGCGAGAAGAGAGGGGACCGCGACGAGTCGGCGTCGTCCCCTTGCCCATTATATACCAAACCGCGTTGTGCATCCGTACCCCCGGATTGATCCTGCTCTTCTTTTTCCCCACTGTGGATTACCTCCGGGTTTCTGTCACCTGGGATGCCCGTGGGGATGAAACATGGCAATTCGGAGGTCGTTGATCACTGACTATTCTCGTAGGCTCGATGTGCTCAACGTTGGCGGGGCCGTAAAGGGATTCCTCTCCTGAGGACTTGGCTACATAGAAATGACAAACACATCAGGCGGCGTCTGAAACGTTAGAAATGTTTGAGGGTTGTAAGAGTAGGACAGTATAGTGTCCGGAGTCGTGCACATGCTTCTCACTGTTCTCGATTCCCTGCTGTTGCTTTCTCAATCGTGTAGATCTCCGGAATGTTATCCGACTCTCGGGAGGGTTTTGCCCATCTCCGTCCACCCCCATAAAACGGGAACTCGCCAGGGCAGGCGCAAACCGCCGATGTAAGGATGACGGTGACATAACCAGAGGTGGCAGTACAACCATAGTCCTCGCCACGACCATGAATCGCATATTCGGCACGTCCGCCGCCAAGAAGCCCAAACCGACGCTACAGGACGCCATCAATTCCGTAGGTCGTCCTCAGCCCTAGTCCCTCATCGCTGACCACACCGCGACCCAGACAGATGGGCGGATAGCCTCGATCGAGGTCAACATCAAGAAACTCGATGGCGAATTGTTGCGGTACAAGGAACAAATGAGCAAACTCAGGAATGGACCAGGCAAGGTGACGAGTCCGACCGCACATCCGCTCTCCTTTCGACTCACGTCCGTGCCAGCGAGCGATCGAACAACGCGCCCTTCGCGTTCTCCGTCAGAAGAAGATGTACGAAGGACAGCTCGCCCAGCTGGCACAACAGTCGTTCAACATGGAGTCCGCCGCGATCACCACGGAGAACCTGCGGAACACGATGGCCACCGTCGAAGCGATGAAACTCGCAAACCAGGAAATGAAGAGGCAGTATGGGAAGATCGATATCGACAAGATAGAAGTGCGTGGACGATTTCGCCGTTTGGAGTGCCCATGCTAAGTCGTCGGACGGTAGAATATGCATTACGATATGGAGGAATTGCTCGAGCAGGCGAGCGAGATACAAGAGTCCCTAGGGCGATCTTATGCTGTACCCGACGAGCTTGACGAAGCTGACCTGGAAGCAGGCGAGTCCTTCGCGTATGCTATAATTTCGTCACTCAAAGATCTCTTAGAGCTGGATGCATTGCAACTCGAAGAAGAGGAGGAGGGAACCTCGTATCTTGCGGATCTCAACAAGGTCCCAGACTTTGTGGATGAACCACCAGTCGATCTCAAAGAGGCATGTCTTCTGTCTCGATCATTCCGATAACAACCCGTTCATGTTCCTTCTGACAGCCTAATCACAAGGAAGCAGTCAAGTCGACAGGTTGAGAGACTACACACGATTTTGTAATACGACCATGTATTCCTAGACGCACTTGACGAGATACACACACTCATGAACCGATAGGGCTTCGAACAACCTTGGATGTCAGGTTCAACCGTATCGCTTGACGTCTCCGCTGTCCGCGAACCAGTCGTCGGTGACGCGGGATTCCTCCACAGTTGCAGTGTTGAAAATGACAGATTTGCTCTGCGAATCTATAGTCCCTGTGAGCCATGTTCAGCTCTTGGACGGATTGTATGCGCACACGCTTCAAATGCCTCAACCCCATTTTCCCGACCAATCCCACTCTCTTTCATGCCGCCCCTATGACAAGCGAGTTCATTCCATGTGTGACATGCTTCTTCATCAACACGTACCAAGGAGAGCTGGGGTCATTGCGATGGTGCGTATTTATCCATACGAGACCTGCTTCGATTGCATCTGCAGCACGATGTGCTCTAGACAGATCAGAGGTCCACACTCCCGCTCCCAGCCCATATCTGCATGCGTTGGCAAGTGCCACACCTTCCTCCTCTTCCTACAGCGGATAAGTATCATCCCCGAATAGGAAATTCTATTACCTACGCGGAACTTTTTTACAACGACCACGGGCCCAAATATTTCCTCTTGCCATATTGCGTCTTCAATGTCCACGTCTGTGATGACTGTTGGTGGATAAAAGCTTCCCCTGGAAAAGTCGAAACCATCGAGGGCTGACGTCTCGGTCAATCGTTTCCCGCCAGCAACGAGCAGCCCGCTCTTCCGGTCCTCAACCATTCGCTCAATCCGCTCGAGCTCTTTGTGAGAAACTACGGATCCCATCGAGGTTTGCGGGTTTAAAGCTGAAAACAGCTGCTGTCTGGACGCCATCCTCGAAGATCGTGACGCAAAACTTACGATCTCCCATACGCCGTCGTATTGCTTCAACCTTGCTGAGGAATGTTTGCATGAATTCGTCATATAGATTTTCTTGGATGATTATGCGCGTCCCTGAAACGCACGTCTGTCCAGAGGCGATGAAAGCTGCAAAGGCGACACCGTTTACTGCCAATGCAAGGTCTGCGTCATCGAACACGACAACTGGAGCCTGGTCATGGGGTCAACGAGTGGACAAGACGATCGTCTGAAACTCACCTTGCCACCTAGCTCAGCAGTAAACGCAACTAGATTGGCACCAACAACAGCACCTAATGCACGTCCGGTTTGGGTGCCAGCCTTGGTACAAGGGTTGTCGATATGAAACGTGAAGGACACCATGAATACTTGCCGTGATGTCGACCTTTCGGACGAGCGGATGAGAAGCAAGCTGTTTCCCTGTAGTGTGTCCGTGACCAGGAAGAACAGTGAACACACCATCAGGCACTGCGTGGTGGTCGGCTACATGTCAATGGAACACAAGTGGTCACCGACCTCCTGCTTCTTGTGTCAGTTTGGAGAATTCAAGCAACGAAACTGGTGCAAGCTATCACATAGAACATAAGAAGCGACCCAGCTCAGCCGTTGGGACTGTTACCTCTGACGGTTTGACGACGACACTATTACCAGCAGCCAACGCGGGTGCGATCTTCTTTACGGCGATGAACAAGGGATGATTGAAGGGCTGTTTTCGTCCCGATCTCATCAACTCGGAGAGGCAGTGGGTTGTTTGAGTGCTCACGGTGATTTGCGCGACGACACCGAGAGGGACACGATGGACAACATTGAGCAACTTTCCTTGGGTGGGTGTCACATGTCCTTGGTGTGTCCTCAGTATAGCGGAATAATAGTGACTGCGCATGCTGATTGAGTCGTGATCGATTATCTCACGAAGAACGGACCCACAGCCATTCTGGCAGGCGACCAATCTGAGCGATCATCTCTCGAATAGTCCTTCCTGTCTGTTGAGTCTCTATATTTGCCATGGCTGGGACGTGTTGCTCAAGCAGTTGGGCCAAGCGCGAGAGAACGGTAGAGCGGGTGAGAGCGGGTGCTCTAGACCATACTCCAGATTGATAGGCAGCATGTGCTCGAGCCACGGACGTGTCCACATCATGGGCAGTAGCAGCGTCCACACTGATGGGATTATGTGAGACGAAGAGACGGGTGAAACGCGGACGAACGTGCAAATTGCCAACCCTGTCGCCGGGTTAGATACTGTGAACCTACGAAGATGTCTAATTAGCTATACGCCTTGTCTGACACGGGCTTACGGTACTCTCGGCGATGGCGTATGCGAGAGCTTGTAGTGGCGAAGACGAAGCATAGGGTGGCTGTGTCGAGCCACAAACGCGATATGATCACGTGATGAATTGGGCCCACCGGGTCTTGTGTGTTGACTTGAACCATGACCGTCATGTCCACCCAGCCCCTTCGACGATCCACCAGAGCGGCCTCCGTCGGCCCCACAGCCCCAGCCAGGGCAGCGCCCCTCCCGACAACCAATGGCGCCGCCAAACCCGCACCAGCCAACCCCACGAAGCCTGTCGCCAGAGCCAACAGCAGATCTTCCAAGCGCGCGTCCTCGCCCGTCCGTGACTCACCTCCCCGTAAGCGTGCTCGGTCGAGAGGCGCGCAGTCCGATACTGAGGACAGCAAAGCGGCCACGTTGAAGAAAACCATGTCTGGCAGGAAACTTGGCAGAAAACCAACCATCAGTGGTCTGCCCACCCTCGCCGAGGAGCACCAGCAGCTTAAACCCTACTTTAATCCCCTTCCGACCCCTCCTGCCCACCCAAGACCCGCTAACCAATTATTCGTCTGGGGCGCAGGCAACTTTGGTCAATTCGGAATGGGCCCAGACATCCTGGACGAGCTCTCCTCTCCCAAGCGGAATGCGTGGGTCGATGCAAAAATTCAAGAAGGCATATTTGGGTCCGAAGGCGCCGGCCTTGAGGCAGTCGCAGCTGGAGGGTTACATACCCTTTTCATCGACGAAAAGGGCACAGTATGTCATTTCCATATCATACCATCGTTCCATGCTCACATATCCTACAAGGTCTGGTCATGTGGAGTCAACGACGATGCCGCGTTGGGCCGTGTCACGAAAGATGTCCCTGACCCTGACAATCCAGGCTCTTTCATTGACACCGACACTATCACGTCCTACCCTTATCCGCTACAGTCCTTGGTGGACGAAAAATTCCGTGCCGTGCGCATCGCCGCAGGGGATAGCGTATCTGCCGCTATTAGTTCTGACGGTGACCTTCGTGTTTGGGGGTCTTTTCGAGTAAGTGATTTCTATTCCTCCGCTTGATTACAGATCATGACGTACTTCACAAAATTAAAAGGCCAACGAAGGCTCCCTCGGCTTTTCCAGCGATGCTAGACATGAATTCTTGCCAGTGTCCATCCTCCATCTCGCTCACAAACCCGGCGATTTTGAAAAGGCGGTTTCCGTCGTTGCAGGGAATAACCATTTGTTGGTACTCACGACCCATGGCAACGTCTATGCCTGGGGTGCGGGTGAGCACGGTCAGCTTGGTCGCAAGATTATCGATCGTCGCAAAATTCACGGCACCGTACCCGAAAAGATTGCACTCGGTGTCCGGTCCAATCGTGCCGTCGTTATCGGGGCGGGTAACTACTGTTCATTTGCTGTCGACGAATCTGGTGGTGTGTGGGGATGGGGTCTCAACTCGATGGGTCAAACTGGACTCGATGTCTCGGACGAAATTCAGTCACCGAAGAAAATTGAATCACTCTCCAAGGAAGCTCTCGGGGGGGATGTTGTCATCCAGATCGTCGGTGGAGACCACCATACTCTATTCTTGACAGCCGCTGGAAGGGTTTACGCTTGCGGCCGGTGCGACGACGGTCAACTTGGTGTAAAGGAGGATGACGAAAAATACAAGGCGCGTCCCAACAAGGATTTCGTCGTTGAACCACTGCAGGTTTCTTTTGACGATCCCGACGATCCTATTGTTCACATTTCTGTCGGAACGCGCAATAACATGGCAATTTCAAGAGATGGGGTCCTTTATGCGTGGGGTGCAGAGACACAGGGAGAATTAGGTGTCAAGGGAAAGGAGGCCAAGATGCCCACCCCGGTTGTTCGTCGAGAAGGGAAATTCCAGGCCTCCGCTGTTGCGTGTGGTGGCCAACACACACTGGGCTTGTTCAGAAGCAAGAAGTAATAAATTAATGTCAACCTCTAGACTGCATTTATCCATTTAATCACGCTGATCCCCTGTATGTCTTGTTATGCGTACGCACCCACAAGTCCCATCACTTATTGAATTTGTCGCACGATGTATCGCCTTATCATATACATATCGATTCTATAGATCGCAACATGGTCCTTGTTCTTCATCCGAAGATAGTTCTCGTTCTCAGTCATAAGTAGCAGCCAGACGTCCCACAATGTATTTCTCGGTTGTTACCGATCCATACTTGCTCGGATTCGTTCCACTGACACAAGTTGGAAGGGCTTCGATAACCGCGTCGAAATTGGGATTGCAGAAGAAGGCAATCGACTGACGGGTGGGAGTTATGCCTTCTGTGTCGCTTATCTTCTGTGCTGGTGGGGCCACCACCCGATGAAGTGTGGAGCGAAGAACATCATTACTCCAACGTGCCAATAAATCACCCGCATTTACAACGATAGTTCCCGGCTAAACAACAACGTCAGTCCTCTCAACTCGTTTCGGAAACTAGGACATG
>JBBPTE010000044.1:0-22561 GCA_038093935.1 Tylopilus cf. pallidocervicolor | reverse complement strand
GCAAGGTCGACTTCCAGCGATGACGCGGCAATCAGCTGTTCTGCCCTATGCGAAGAATAGTTGGTGGTACCATCCAAAATAATTCTGTATACACACCTGTCAAGGTAAGATTGTAACTCCAAGGAATAATGGGTAGTGTTGAAAGGTAAGGTGATGTCACCGGAGAGGCGGAGAACTTGGAGACCTATGTGCTTGGAAATTGCAACCTGACAGGAAGATCAATACTTGCGAGGTCTTGTAGCGACCTGGAAACATACGTGTCGGGAGAAACTAGGGTCACCGTACACCTCCTGCCAGTGCTGCGAGTCGAAGATCGAGTGATAATGGTACACTGGATCATGGAGAGTCGAGGTAAACCCTGCTTCTGAACTAGCCACCTGGATAGAAATCAGATCAAACTCTACCACTATCGGAATACTACTTACCCCGATGTACTGCAAAAAGACAGTATAGTCGCTACCAGATCCTAGTGGATTTATGCCGAGTTCGTCAGCAGCCAACTCCATTTCTTCATGTATAGCTATCGCCTCGGCGTCAAGATTCTCTCCAAAGAGCTCACCCTTATCCAGACGCGCGTCCCAAAGTGACCGTCCTTGAGAAGTCGGATGAGGAATTTGCTTTGCAGTATCACGCAAAAGGTGGGCGAGAAGTGGTGATGCAGATGCCCTCAGGTGTGATCCAGACGCGGAGGTGTCTGAACGAGTGAGATCCAAGTCACCTTGTCATTGAGGTACGGGAACATACCTAAGTTAATGTAGGCGACGACGTGTTCCCTGATCCAATCCGCGAAATCCTCTCCCCATTCAGTACTACCTACCAATCCATACTTGGAGGATAACTAAGCGATAGTCGGTACGGCAATGATATTCTTACCTCCTCTCCATCCCAGCTGGCGACGAGAATCGTCCGTAGAGGTTTCCAACCGTTTCGGAGTAGCGTACCAAACCCGCGAATAGCTTCATGAACTGAAACAGTACCCGAAGAGGGATCTGAAGCTCCCAGAACCTGAAATATGGTCATGATAAATACCTCTTGAGCAAGTGCAGACATCGTACCCAGGCTGGATATTATCTTAGTGGGTGTTCCACCTGAGAGTGTGGCACATACCATCACGATGGTTGCCAAGAACAACAACTTCATCCCTAATATGACCGGGTATAACACCAAAAGCATTCCAAATAGGTGTAATCTTTTCTTCAACTAGTTGAGGACAACTTTGTTGGGTTAATCACATCGTTCTATCATTTCGTTCGTACCATTATTGACCAGCCGCACAATAGGGCCTTCCTTGCCATCCACTATTTGATCTAGCAGGACTTTGGCATTTATCCACGAGATGGGGAGACTGGGAATTGCTGGCTTGCTGCCGCCCTCGACCCGTGTGCTATTCTCATATGCAGGGTAGCCTGGAGTTGAAGGATCTCCTGGGTAAATCGACAAGAACTGGACGGAACCCCTTTGCACAGATGTTGGGTTACGGGCAGGTCCATGAGGGTAACTTGAACATGTTGAGAATTCAAAGCGTTACCATAGCGAATAAGGACTTACGGCAAGTATCCGTTCTCAGTAGTAACAGTACCATCATCCCGTGGATCCGAGTAGATCAAAACGGCGGCAGCGCCAAGCTCTTGGGCCCTTTTGACCTGAATACTTTGCATAAACTATATACATTATCAGACCAGGCATAACATACCTTCAGACCACGAAAGTTACCGCCATAGCGAGCGATTACAATCTTTCCATTGAAGTCGGTCCCTTGAACCACGTGCTAAGGCGAAATCACGACTGGAAAACAGAGTTGCATACCTGCTTCGACCAGGGCATCATAATCCTGCTTCCTTCCGTAGTTTGCGTATATGAGCTTCCCTTGGGCTTCGCCGCCACGACTGATCCCATGCCACGCGGGGACTGCTGTTGCATACTCGGTGGCATCTGGGTCCGTTCCGTCGGAGACTTCATCTAACTCAGCGGTCCAGGTGGGGTTTCCGTCTTCTCCGAGGATCTCTAAACTGTGGCTGACAGGGTAATTCAGGATGGGATAGTAGGTGTTTATCCAAGCTTTAGGCTCCGTATACGTAGAGATGTTTAGAGTGGCCGCACAAGCTTCATCCGAGCCAGCAGAATAGTTCGGAAACCCGGAGGCATGGTTGATGCCTAGCTCTTGTTGTAGGTGTGCAAGAAAAAAATTCGCTGTTTCCAAGTCTCTGGGAGTACCGGCCAGATGAGGTTTTGAAGCGTATCGGCGGGAGGCAGCAAGGGCACTCTGTTCATTCGGAACAGCTCTATCGGAAGTATCATGACGTTTCTTAATGAAACGATAATAGGCTCACAGGAACAGTTCCTCCGCCTTGCTACCCCTCAAAGGTCCATTGGGCATGTTGCCATGCTTCATGTACTCTGCAACAAGAGCGTCATATTTTCCATCTCGAACGTGCGTTGTGCATGAGGACAAATGCGACTTGGCCCAAAAGAAACATAGCACGAAGAACAGGGCAATCAAACGCATCCATCTCTTTTGAGCCCCAGATCTTGGTTGCCAGTAGTGTCGTTGAGTAGCAGGGGGCGGTATGACGTGTCCCGTGTTGAACTTGGTATCGCCAACGTCAGCTCGTTTTTCATCCATGGCTGCTGGCTGAACCGAACTTGGAACCTGTATACTTATACCCCCGACGTAGTTGTCATACAGTGTACAAGCGAAGATATTCCCACGTTTACCGCAGTCTGCCCATCTCACCCTTCAACTTTCGCAAGCACTAAACAAGTCCGGGAGGGGATGTAAACCTGCAGCGTCTTCACGTCAGAGGCGTCTAACCAAGAGAAGTCGACCCGATATCCTACCTCCATCCAATTTTTCCTTCCATTCCATTCCACTGGTGTCGTCAGATATTTACCTCCTGAGGCCACATTTTCAAAGCCTCCATACTCCTTGTCATCACTACTCAGGACAATCGTATATTCGCCTTCGACATTGATGCCGACACGGTAATTTGTGAATGATTTCGTAGGATGAAAGTTGAATATGAACAGAAGACTGGCGCGCTCATAGACAATCATTTTGTCGCCTTCATGCTTGAGCGAGACATAAGCCTTTCAAATTGTGTCAGCTGAATGCAGATTATCCGTCGTACTGCTTGCACACCTGTGGGGAGGATAACCACTTGTATTCGCGTTCTAAACGATTCATCGCCCCATCGAAGTTGTTCAAATACTGGTAGCGCAATAAACGATCGTCCACTACGTTCCATTGTCGGCGTGCATATTGGAAAGAATTGTTGTTTCCCTCGCGAGGAAAGTCAAGCCACTAGGTGATCACATAGGTGCCACAAAAAATTGGATGAACGCATTTGCGATCCCTACCTCCGGATGTCCAAACTCATTTCCTTCAAAGTTCAGATAGCCCTCACCACCAAGGGTGTGGACAAGCAATCTAAACTGATTGGATTACTGACCACGAGTGTGTTTGGATCTGGCTTACCGTATCATCTTGTGCAAGGCGAGACCGCGCGCAATAAGAGGGGTCAAAGGGGTCAGATCAGACATGTTCGTGTCTAGAGTCACACTTCAACTACCCGGTTGTCCCATCGGTAAGGACTGCAAACTTACACATTTCTTTATCCATCAGCCAAAATGCCAGGGTCTTGTCACCGACCAGAGCTTGATCATGACTCTCAGCGTATGCCACACTCCTTTCACCATGTCTACGATTTGATAACGTATGGACAATATTGCCCATATCCCAGTCATCGTCGGACTTGTGTTTGAGGAGTTTGATCCACATATCTGGGATGGCCATCGACAGGCGATAATCGAACCCAACACCACCCTTGCTGACCGGAACACAGAGTAACGGCATGCCGGAGACGTCCTCTGCAATGGTGATGACTGAGGGATAGAGCGAATGCAAAGCGTCGTTCGCCTGTATTCGGTCAGTGATTTGGATAGATTACATAAAAATACACTCACCAACATCAAATAAATGATGCCCTCGTCGTCTGTGCCAGAACCAAAATACTCGTGGTATCCGCCAGAGAAGCCGGTCCCGATACCATGGTGCAAATACATCATACTTGTGACCCCGTCGAACCGGAATCCATCGAACTGGTACTCCTCCATATAGAATCGCAGGTTGCTGAGCAAAAATCTGAGAACTTCGTGTGAACCGTAGTTGAATAATCTGCTGTCCCACAGCTCGTGCCGTCCCTTGCTCCCCTCGTGGAAGTAAAGATGATCTGTACCATCAAAGGCATTCAACCCGTCCAGGACATTCTTAGATGCGTGAGAGTGCACAATGTCAAGAAGAACGACGATACCCATTCCGTGGGCAGTATCAATGAGTTCTCGGAGCTCTTCGGGTGTGCCATATCGAGAACTTGCGGCAAAGAAACTAGTAACTTGATATCCGAAAGCTGGGGAACCATTATTGAGGCCGAGAAGACAGAAATGTAGTCCTACATGCGTAATAGGGGTGCTCCATAATCGCCATCAACTGGATGGTGTTGTACCCAAGTTTCTGGATCCGAGGCAAGATGTCCTTAGTAAATTCTTTGTATGTGCCCACCCGGTGTTCTGATGTCGAAATGCCAACATGGGCCTCATAAATCCTGACGGATTCTGGTTGTGGAGGGCGAGGATGTTTAAATCGATAGCGCTCTGCGGCAGGCGGATTCCAAAACCGAGATTCGTAAGTCGAAGAGTATGTCAAGTCTTGAGTAACCCGGCGTATCCAGGCAGGCAGTCTTTCGATTCGGGTGCCAGCGGGAAGAATCATGGATATCTTGCTCGACGAAACATTTGTCAGTGTCTAGAGCTGAGCTCAGTGTAGAACCCACTTTCACTTTGGAGTCGTGCGTTATGGCGGGTTCACCAGCGTCTTTGGGAGGTAGCGTAATCTCCCATACCCCATATTGATTCTTCGACATTGGATGAGACACCCTGTTCCACCGATCTGTAAAGAATTTTAGCATGAAATTTGTGCGTGGACAGAGGGTCTAGACAAACTGAATTCCCCGATCAAGCTGGCCTCTTGAGCGTTCGGTGCCCATTCTCGATACACTATGGTGCCATCCTCCTTGACCGTAAAGCCCATCACTTCATAGCCTTTTGTAAAATTTTCATACCCTCCTTCATGCTCAAAGATGGTGTCCTTCCACTGTTGGAATAGCTTGTGGCGACGCTCGATGGTGGGAAGGAATGGTTCTAGATACCCGTCAAGCCTGAGGATATCTTGCGAGTTGAATTGCATAGACATGTCGATGTGACCACGGATGTCGAAGCGCAAGTCGGAGAGATAAAGAAAAGAATCCGAGCATTTTCGCTCATCTCCAAAGGAAAGCAGACCGATTAATGATATGAGCGTCACTTATGTCACCTTCGTGTCAGTTCGCGTGATAGGTAGCCCAATTGGGAAGGTCTAATAAAATTCCTAAACATTTGACGAAGTGTACAAGTAACGATTGTCATCGAATCCAACCCTTTCGCATCCCATAGGCAACAACATCCCTTGCAGATTTGGGCCCGCGTGATGGCGCAACCGTTTTCCGACGGGCCTTGAGTCCTTTCCGCGCTGAAGCGATGCAATCACCCAGCAGCCTCTCCATCTCCACGAGGCAATCATAACACTCTCGTTCACCATATCCTGTTTGTGAGACCACCCGGGTCTCTTCCCCTATCTGCTTGTCTCCTGGAAGCTTTAAACGCTTTTCGTGCAGTAATTTGGTGACCAGGTAGTGCAACCACTGACCGGAAATGGGTGAGTCAAAAGGGCAGACATGAACAGACGGGTCTTTACCATCACATTTGTCAAGGGATGAAAAGACTTCCAGGCACCACCGATAATGTTCCTCATCATCCTGTAGATATCATACTGATAGTCGCCTACGCGTGAACATTAGCAACTGCACCTTGATCAAATCGCGATGCTCACCTTCCCCTTCAAATATTTCATCATCAAAAGGTGTCCAGTAAATCATGAGACCTCGGGATTCCGCAGCACTCATTCTAGATAAACCCAGATCAATGATGGTAACCTTGACACCGAAGCGAGCGTCATCCATAGCCACCCGTGACGTGGGGCATTTACTTGTTGATTTTTTGACAGGGACGGTTTTCACAAGAATTTGGCCCCAATGAAGATCACGATGCTTTCACAAAGAATGTCAACTTCAACCTGCAGTGAACTTCAATCTCAATTTACTTGCGCACCTCAAAATTAACCAAGGTCTCAACTTGTTCAAGTGCCCTTGCGACTTGCCAAAATATGCCACAGGCTTGGTGCCAGCCAGACTTTAAAACATTTTTGAATGCAAACGACTCCAAGTCCGGTCCTCCATTGGGTAGTATAATAATGGCGTAGACCTGTGTCAACCCAAACGAATCTACAATTTATGAGTGCCCAAGATCTTGTACTAGGCATGAATAAGCTTACCCGGCCGTATACTTTCCGAGCCCTTTCTCTCGTTGTATTCGTCCCACAGATCTAACAATAGGGACGGATACCTTCCCCTCACCACATACGTTTTCAGGAGTTTGACGAATTTGTCGCAGATCTCTCCAATCTCTCTCGTTACGATTATTTCTTTCAAGACGTCCTTGGCATCACTGGGTGCCGGTATATCGTCCGTCTCTGGATGTATCGACTCCTCTTCGAATCGAATTGGGATGATTTTGAGTACTACATCTCCGATGCCAAAAACTTCCGAGTACGATGCCTCTCCAATCTTGCGAAATTTTGCATCTTCATCCTCTGTGGAAGACTGAACGATAGGATCGAATGGGAATGTCTCAATGAACGCAGAGAACTCGTATGGAGAAGTCTGTGCGCACTCCCTCAATAAAGGTACGAGATACTCTGGTTGTGCAGACGCCAAGTCATCGATATCACCCGTGTCGGAAAGGTTTAGTTGCGCGAGGTCCAACGAAAGGTCTGCCTCCGTCGGGGTTGAAGGTGTGGGCGGACGATGAAAAACTGAACGAGTCGAACTACCGCGGATTGGCGTGAGTTGTCTCGGCTTCGCAACAGAAATGGGTGGCACAAGAAGAGGTCGGACGACAGTTAGACGGGGTTGAAGAGGTGTTGGTAGCGCAAGTGTAAGTGTCGGATTGAATGGAAGTGAACTCGGAGGTTTTTTGAAGGCCTTGGATCTTTGGGATGATGCAGGTGGGATCACCACCTCTACACGCAGTGACTTTGATCCCGAATGTGATTTTGTGAGGGGGACAGGGGGTTTTGTGCATACGTTGCCCTTCTCATCTACTTCGGATTCATCAGATGATGTGACGATAGCACGAGATTTTCGCTTCAATCGCGTGGTGGCTGGCAGGGGCAAAACCACCTCCAGATCACTGTCATCACTGATGACAATAGGTGGGGGACTGGATATCGACAATCTGGGAATGATTTTCTTAGCCCTTCCGGTTGTAGTTCGCACTTGATTTGTCTGCGTTTCTGTGTGAGAGAGACGACGCTCTTGTTTCAGCATGTTTCCGTCCCCGTCAAGAACGATGATGTCAACGGCAATGACAGGTGCATGTGGCTTCAAGCTCGTGCGTGTAGGCTTGGATTTGCTCTTGATCGCAGAAGGCGACTGCTCGTTCAACGAGGTGCCATTAGCGCGTAGAGGAGTAAGGGGGTGTCGTGTGGGCATGTGGGCATTAGACCGTATTCGCTTCGTGGCAGCATCGCGCGACTTTAGCTGCGTACTTCTGTTTGGCGAACTTCCTGAGGGGCGGCTTGAACCTTGCAGTCTGCGAAGTCCGGCATGGGGTTTTACAGGCGATATTATGATAACATTTTCCCTCTTGAGGGTTCGAGGTGGAGGATTCATATCCACATCCGAGTTTGATGAGCTTGCTGATTCTCGGTCTTGTCGATCAGACACATTGACGATCCGAGAACCTCGCCTGCCGTATGAATTGACTTGCTTTGTCCTTGTCCCGAGCATTTCCTGGATAGTATCTATAGAGAATGCCGTCTGGTATCGATCCTGTATCGTTGGAGGTGGATGTTGGTCAATCTCACGCGTGTTCAACAAGCAGACGCGACTGGGGTCACGTGCAACGTATGGCTCTTCCACACCCGCTGCGGGTGTCCATAACCCCTCCCGAGCTGGAACTGATCGCGTCGGAGCACTTGGTTGAGATAGTCCCATTGATTGCAATGGAGAAAACAGCTTTTATATCGGTCGAACGAAACCATGCTTCTTCGTTGCTTATTCTAATCTACGATGTCCAGGGTGCATACGGGCCACTGCGGCCTCCGAACAAGTGTCGCATACCGCTTTGGATGGCTATGAACTTGAAACTAAAGAAAAAGTGCCACATGATTCCACCCGACTGGCTCACCGTCGGTACGCATGCGATGCTTGTCCTGTCCTAGCACAGCATGACTTGATCGGGTTCAGAGTTCCTGCAAGAACGATTGTCAGAAGAAACAAGTGAACCAGAGTTCAGTCGTCTGCCATTTCGTTTTGCTGAGATTGCCAAGGTTATACTGGACGTGTGCGGAGTCTATACTAGCTTACCATCTCATTTCTAACCTTTACACTAGGGCATCTGACGACGTACCGAACGCAGAGAGGGTCAGGTCTCTACTGAAGGATTTACGCGAGGCACGCCAGTCAAAAAGTCGAGATGGTCTGGGTCAAATTAATCACAGTGAACTTAGTGTACGTTTCCCTCAACTGGTATACCTTTCTATGCTGAGACTTTGGGTTTCTTTAGTTGCCGAATCTATGCTCGATGGAGATAAACGAAATCAGACCCTATTTCGTGAAGGCTATGGATGTCTTTACCCAACTTAGAGGCCACCCCGAGACTGTCAACAAGGATGCAACTCACGATAGTGGCACATGAACCATTCGAGCATCCAGTGTTCTTGTCAAGAAAAAGGGCGAGAGTGTTTCTGTACTACGCCATCACTCCAACGGAACGACACCAAAATCCAAGTTTCAGCATTTCGGAAGTAACACTAATTGGAGGTCGAGGTCGAATACATCTACGTCCCGAGTTGACGGATCCGCTCCGACAAAATGTGGAGAGTCTCCTGAATATCTGACAGCTCTTTCAAGATCGTCGCTTCAATTGACTGAGTGGCGGATCAGTAATGAGATGCACACAAATTACGAATGGCGTACTTGTGATGTATTCGGAAGCTTCTTGACCAGTTCACTGAACGGTACCTTAGTGATCTGCAAACCGTGCTCTGCCTCGGGCCCTTCAACAACGGGATCAATGATCGTAGGGTTTCCAAGATCGATTTCATCTTCTCCTTTGAGCCAGTGCATCACCCATGATCTCTGCACCGACGAGGCTTCAATGAAAGCAATAACAGAAAGCGGAACGAAAAAGACAATAGTCATGACAACTCGATTCAGCTATCCAAAAAGGAGCATCAGCTACAATGGTTATATATGTCATCATATCCTCACCTTGGCATAGTGTTTTCCCTTGAGTCCACAGAATCTGTAAGATCGATTAGTGTTTTGCGGTCAAGGCTCAGTCGACCTTACTCCAATGGCGCGATAAAGAAGACCTCGACAAGATTGAACGGCGCAGGATAAGCATACGAATCTGGAGCTCTTATCATTGCAACTGTTTTCCACGCAAAAAACGCCATGTATTCAGCTTCTGCGTCACCGACGACCTGCGGCATGATAAGGCCACATAACTCGAGATAGTGGGCGATGTTTTACCTCGGAGTAGGCAGAAGCGAACAAAGAGACCAGGACATTCAACAGAATCACCACTGTGGAGAGGTTCCAACTTTGCACGAGTCCTGATGAGCAAAGGAGTAAAGCACAAGCTCGCAGCTCACAGATAAAAGAGTGTCAACCCAACAGGGCTAGGCGAGAAACAGTTTCAAATTAAACTGATGTTTCCTTTAGGAGGTGACGATCTTACCTGCCTGCGAATTTCGCATAATTCGGGGACCTACCGGGAGGGCATTAAGTAAAGCGGACATCCATGGATGGATAAAGGAGTTTACTGGAGAAAGCCTTGCAACAGAATGTTGACAACCTACAAGAACTTGAATGACCACGACCCACGGTGCCGATATAAAGTATGACTTACAGTAGAGGCATCCCCTGCTCTGCCATCTGCAGCGTCTAATGCATACATCGCCTGCAAGAACCCGGCACCTAAGAGACACAGTAACTAGTAGCACCAGAATAATCAGATCTGGTTTGTGCTGAAATGATGTTTATACGTACCGAAAAGAAGATGCCAGACTCCTGCAGCATTCGTGATACACAGATTTGCATGGTGCCCATATACCTAGCCAGGATAAGACACCATCGGGAAGTAGAATGTCTAGTTCTTACTGATAACCGTCAAAAACAGTCACAAGTTCTGTGTACTTCTCAGCCGAAAGATTTTTTCAAGAAATGACACGAAATCTCACTCATCCTAGATAGTGGAAGTGTCATCTCGGATTAGGTGGAACACACAACAAGCTTACCAAATGAAAGGCGCGACAAAACTCAGGACTTGGAAACTCTTTAGCCTGAAACCGGCAGCATGGCTTTCTGCTGCCGAAAAGCCAACGATACGAAAGACGAACGCTAATAGAAGTAATGTATTAGTGATGAATGCGATGACACTCCAGAACCCAAATGATCGCCGGGTTGCATAGTGAATGAGTTTGTAGCCCTTTACGGGGATCAGCAAGATGTCATTTGAATGTAGGACGCAAGACATACTCTGTGTATATCTTGAACATGATGAGAGTCAGTGATTCACCCGCCACAAACACACGCGGAATCACCTTCAAGACAGAAAGCAAGCGCCATGACATAGAGCGCATACTCCCAGGGGTCGAATGATACACGAACTGGATTCAACCGTTCGAGGGGTTCTCTGACTGTACGAACGGAATGTGAGCGCGATGCATGTCACTCCAGCTCGTTTCTCACCAGCTTGCGAATAAACACCCAAGAAAATGAGCCACATGACAATGCGGAAGACGTTCTGGTACCTGCATAACCCCTCAGGTTGAGTAAGAAGGTCGTTGAAATCTGCTTACCGAGGAACCGATATGCGCGAGGGGTCAATGTGACCCCAAAAGCTCCCACGGCAAGATTTGCGATAAGGCATGTCTAGTGGTATAGCGAAAAAAAGAACGGGTGTGATAACTGGTAGTGATTGGCTCACATTGAACATCATCATGCTCATCGATAGACTGGACGAGAACACCATTCCAGAGTGAGGTCACGACTGTGGGGTGTGTTGGCTTTCTCATCGCCGTTGGTTCAGACACTAACCATCTTGGACCTCGGAGGAAGACAAAAAGGTCGTACTGAAAGTGAAAATGACTCGCAAACTTGAATATATATTATAAATAAGTCGCACCAGTGATTGTCAATTGCGACTTCAAGGGCACTGGCAGCCACGCTAGCGTCACCGTCGCTTTCCTTGTACCTGTATCGGTTGGTAATCACTGGGATGACCCTGTCCAGTGGCATCTGATGGACAATCCTGCGGGCAAGTACCTCGCAAGTGACGGCTTGAATCAATCGCCTGTGAGCTGGTTCAAAGTATGCTGCCGAGAATACACACCACGACCAAGGTTTTCACCGTGATTGGCAGGGTTGCGCCGTGCGTCTGAAAGGAACTCTGAATGTGCTCTAAGAAGGCAGTAAGGCAGCTAGACAAGAGGCATTCATGTTTTTTTTTCACGCGCTCGCGAGTTGGAGGGGGACCCACTGCATCCTTAAAATCGCCGGCAGCTTCGATGTAGGACAACATCACGCGTGGTGTGATGATTCTGTTCGTAGGATCGTTGATAGTCTTGACGTCGACCTCATGAGGAAGAAGTCTCAGTGTTAACGCGCGCAAGCGTTTGACGAGCTCTGCGACGAAGATTTGTTTTCGTAGTAAACAAGACGAGTCCGACGCACTTGTGACGGTGTCCGGAGACGGCTTCTTCCACTCGGGGGACAGTATGGGCGCCTGTTCGCCCGCCATGTCTTGGTTGAACAACATTCCTTTGCGTGGCTGTGCGCCAGTCTCACCTTCAAGCTTCAGCGATGCCGGTTCGTGCACTTTCTGACGACAGGAGCTGAGACGGTAACGCGCGTCTGCAGGCCTACCATTCGTCCCTGAACGAGGTCGAGGATGCCCGGCAAGTGGGCAACATGTCCATCCTGCCCATCAAGACCAAGATTCGTGGTCCAGCACCTGTTGGTACGCGCCAACGATTCTCCCCAGCCTCCAACCTAAGACGTGTCCTCAGCCGATCCAGAACAAGCCGATATCATCGACGAAACGTTGGATCTCTTCCGAGCGAATTCTCTTTTCCGCAATTTTGAGATCAAGGGACCAGCGGATCGCCTGCTCATTGTGCTCATCCTCTTTGTGTCCGACTGTCTGGCCAAGATCGGCACGGCCAAAACTGTCCCAACACAGATCGAGGCGTCCAAAATGTTGAACACGTTATCTGTCGACAACTTCCCCATCCCCGGTGATGCTAATTTTGCGTTAAACGCTCACTACGCCAGCCCGAGAAGTCGGTCAGACGCAGGTGCAGGACATCGATCTACTTATCTACCCTACCACTGACGACTCGGCCGCTAGATTATCTCCGCACGTACTTGACGCAGGTCCGTCAGGAACTAGCTGCCCGACTAGTGGAACGCTTGTATGTAGATGGTAGCGGGAAGCCGAGCAAGTGGTGGATGGCCTTCCAGAAGAGACGATTCATGAACCGTAGCCTGGGTTCGTGAAGTGCAGCCAAGCAGCGAGGATCAAGCCTGTCTCTGTATTCTAGGTTCCACCGTGTACTAGCGTTTTCTCCTCTCATTAGGATTTCTCCTCCCATAGCCAATTTGTGGTAGTCCATCCTTGCCTCCTGATCTCCCCTTTGTCGAATCACCAAGTAACCCTGGTATCCAGTCTGGATCCGACCAGCTCCCAACTGTAACGCCACCCTCTCCGCCTCTATCTACAAGTCCCTTGAGCATCCTTTGCTCGTCGCGTTCCCTCTCGCTGTCTGCCCGTTTTTTGGCTCGCGTATATTCCAACTGATCTTCGCGGAGGATCAGGCCTTCTCCTGGCCCTGTCTTGGCAGACCCAGGCCGAGGGGCGGGTATTGAGTATTTCGTGCCACGTAACTTGTACTGAAAGTTCTTCTTGAGATGCAGTTCCATGACAGGTGCGTCTGCAGCAGCGTTTGGAGAAGAAAGTGTCACCGACGCTCTTAACAATGTTGGATTTCCGCACGAAGGACAAAATTGTTTCGAGTTGTCCTTGCATATCCTGATGGGAATCAACAACGTGTGCGCATGCAGAAGAGTCATGCTCACTTGAAGCAGGCGTGACACCTGAGCACCCAGGTTTTCACCTTCTGTATTCGCTTGCCTTCCGTGCCGACCAACGTCAACCCCATCTGGAGCAGGACGTTTTGCATCGCAAAGTCGGCAGTCATGCAACCAGCCAAAATCGGATCTTCGTCAGCTGCCCGACGCCGCTTTTCTGGATCACCGTCCGACAAAGGAAGGAGGTCGAGAGCACGAGACTTGTGCAAAGCGACATTGTCGGGAGTTATCCACACCCCCGATCCATCGTCCTCGTCAGTTGAAGGGTCATCGTAAAGCGGTACTTCTGGTGTCGATTTTGAAGCGGAATCATCATCGGGCCTTGAAGGTGCTGCCTCCAAATCGTGAGGTTCGTTCTCAGCAAGGAAACCATCTGACGGGGTTTCTATTGATAAACCCTTTGCCGTGCTGCTGAGGCGGTCGATATCTTCTTCCTTGACAGTGTGTGGGATCCCCGAGGGTGAATTTATAGGGTCTGGGTTTGGGTGTGAATTATCCGGTGCATCATGTGCGCAGACGGTCTCCGTGACGGATCGTGGTTGTTCACCGTTTGGCTGGTTGTGTGAGCTATGACGAGTGTGGATTTGAAAGGATCGGCTTACTTCTTCCCTCTGTTTTTCCGAAATTGCATTCTCTTCAAGCTGCAGTGTGTGGGTCAGGGCAAGCACGCATATGTCTGCGTGGGACAAGACGGCATAGTCACCGGTTTTCTTCGCGAACTGTATTACTGTCGCGGCCTGGTGAGCGGGACAGATACGAGCACGGGGCATGACAAGCACCTTGGGTGAGCGAGGCGGGATCAGGATTCCGGATGTTGACTCGGACACCCGTGGAGAGTCCCAGCTGGTGAAAGTGCTCTCGTGCGCGTTTATCTTTGAGCTCGTCCAACACCTGTGGGACGGTGAGGTAGGTGTTCGCCAAACCCCGCAGCGGAGAGAGTGAGAGAAGGGGGCCGGAGTCTAGCACTAGATTTTTACAGCGTCGTGACATGGCGCTCTGATCAAGATCGAGATCGGGCGTATCGGACCAGGACCGTCGAGGGCCGACGAGGGCCGAACCCTAGGAAGTGGCCCAACCCTCGCCCGCTGCCACATATCACGATAAAAGGCGGCTCTCCAGACTGCACAGACCATGGCACGTAAACAGTACGTCGTCCGTCGTTCCACCCACACCCGCTCATCAGACACCCAGATACCGCATCGTCGTTCTCCCCGGCGATGGGATCGGTACCGTCTTCCCCCTGCACCTTTGCGTATCCTCACACTCCCTCTCTTCAAGGTCCGGAGGTGATCGCCCAAGCCACGCGGGTACTGGAAGTCGTCTCTCGGACATCGTCCACAACGAATCTCGTCCTCGAACCCCATGACTTTGGGGGGTGTGCCATCGACAGGTACAGCGACCCTCTGCCCCCTTCGACCCTCCAGGCTTGCAAGGAGGCAGACGCCATACTGATGGGTGGGCTTGGCATCTGGTGACTGGCGCGGGACTCACCCCTCATCTAGGTTCGATCGGTGGTCCAAAATGGGGACCGGACGCCAAGATTCGTCCTGAGCCGGGCTTGCTTAGACTCCGCAAGGCACTTGGTCTGTATGCCAACGTCCGACCTGCCAACTTTGCGTCCGACTCCCTGCTCTCCTACTCCCCTCTAAAGCTAGAGATCGTCAAAGGTGTCGACATGATCGTTGTCCGCGAACTCATCGGCGGTCTCTACTTCGGGCCCCGCCAAGAGCAAGGTGACGGGGACACGGCATACGACACTATGGTGTATAGTGTTTCCGAGGTACAGAGAATTACACGCGTTGCGGCACAGATTGCACAGGCTGCGACTCCACCCCTCCCTATCCACTCAGTCGATAAAGCCAACGTCCTCGCGAGCTCGAGACTTTGGAGGAAAGTTGTGACCGAAACCCTGAGGAACGAATACCCCCACCTGACGGTCGATCATTACTTGGTCGATACAGCTGCAATGCTGATGGTATCCAGCCCCAAGAAGTTGAATGGGGTCATTCTGACTGAGAACATGTTCGGTGACATGTACGCATCTTTATGCACTATTCCCCATGCTCGTCATAAGCTGATGTCTCCAGTCTCTCGGATGAGACCAGCGTCATACCTGGCTCTCTCGGCTTATTGCCCTCCGCATCCCTTGCAGGAGCTCCGGCATCGCCTTCAGATCCGTCGTTCAAACCCACACCGGGCATCTATGAGCCAATCCACGGTTCTGCACCAGACATTGCTGGCAAAGGGATCGCAAATCCTGTTGGAACCATCCTCAGCGCTGCGATGCTCCTTCGTTACTCCCTTGGGCTTGAAAAGGAAGCTCGGGCTGTTGAAGCTGCCGTTCGCAAGGTCCTTGACGACGAGGGCGTTGGAGGTTATGGCAAGAGAACGGCCGACTTGGGTGGCAGTGCCACTACTGCTGAACTTGGTGATAAAGTCGTTGAAGCGCTGAAACAATTACTCTAACAAAGTTTGTTGTACGCACACGAATGTACGATGCTCTGTAAATATCCCCTATCCTCCGGAACTTAGCGAGTATCTTCTGCACGACGCTAGATCCAGAGTTTTCCCGACAACATTTTAATAAATTGATCATGGTAACGATCGAGATATGTTGCTTGCAATCAATAGGAACAAGTCCACTTTCTACAACAAGGAAAAAAAAAATCCAGCATATAAAAGGTAAACGCTCTTTACGTGACACGAAATACCCGCCATCTATGGACCTAGAACATGTTCGCCAATTTGCTTGCAGCGACTCTTGCATCCAATCGTGGCCGTGAGGGCTGCACACGCATTGATTGTGACATATTTACGGGAGCCATATGCGCGAGAGGATCAAGAATTTGTTGTTGTGCACTCGGCGATGCTATCGACGAAGTAGAGAGAGGATCCGTACGACCAAGGGGATGGCTGGGTTGTGGAGACGCAGGCGTGGATGTCTGCACCGTGCCACCGAGCGGTCCCCGGGATACCGAGGACGAAGGGGACGAAGATCCGGCGACCGGGGGTACGAAGGCCGGAAGTGTAGGATTCACGAACATGGATTGAGTCCCATCTCCAAAGCGACCACCTTGCAACGGGCCCGAAACTGGCGTAGACGATGGAATAGTCGAGCTTCGTGCAGTGGACGGACCAGCACCTGGTGACTGCGGGGCGGCACTGTGTGGTCGGAACACGGCTTGTGTTGCCGGTGGTGTGCCAGAGGGAAAGCCACTGGATGCTCGAGGGTTGGGCGGCGCCGTGATTATGGTCCTCATTGATGGTTGGCCATCGTCCTCCAACGGCAGGACGATGGAAGGTTTGGGGTAACCATTAGGTTTCGGCGTAGCAACTTTTTGGTTGGCATTGCTGACGTCTCCCCTAAGAGATTCGAGTTCCCTGAGTAACTGCTTCTCGTACTGTATAGCGGAGCGCGCGTGCTCGATCAATGCGGCAGTTATGTCGTCTGTCACTGTCTTTGTGTGCGTTGCCAGAGCACGATGGAGGTTTTGAGAAATACCGTTGGCACGTTGAGCAAGGACTTGCTCATATTTATTGGCCTGTGACACTACTTCAACGAGCTGCACTTCAAGTGGAGAAACCATTACCTCTTCCAAGTCTTCCAGCGCTTCGTCCACGCGTTCAGGTCTAATATTAGAGGTAGCTTTCAACCTCTCTATGTTCCTTCTCTTGGATATTGTCGCTTTGACAGCGGCCTGGTATTCCTCCAAGACACCGGCTCGATGGAGCAGCGCCTCCTTGGCAGAACGTGCGTTCATACCTTGATAGCCAAATGTGTCCCCAACGACAACACACTCGCTTATGGATTGGGCCTGGTCGAGATCTGCAAGACTATGCCAAGCCCTTCCCAATTTCCGCAATGCATTTCCCAGTGGCGGGTGAGCTTCTGAAGATGCAACATTGATCAGTTTGTTTCCCATTTCAGCATGTGCAGTGGATAACGCTGTCATGGCCATTCAGCGCTCAGATGGCGTTGTGGGCACGAGCAAGAGGCTCACATCTCCTGGTTACCGAAAGCTTGTCGATGGCTTTTGCAGCCTCAAAAAATTGGGTCTCGAGTTTGGTAAGCTCAAACCTGGCGCGCTGAAGCCCTTCATCTTCGTCTGGCACACCACGGCGGAGAAGTCCAAAGCTAGAGCCTGTTTTCCGCTTTGGGCGGGGCATCGGTTGGTAGCCAAAATCACTTTCAATGAACGACCGCAGATCCTCGTCATGCATAACGATTGGGTCCTCGCATATCCGGGTCAACCATCTCTGCAACATGATTCGCACGAGGCGATCGTCTTCTTCGTCTGTCGGTGCCGAGGTCTGAGCAAGGGGAAGGGCGGGGATGATGGTGTGCGGACAGTTGTTGAGCAAGGCATCGTAAACCTGCTGAAACTCGACAAAGGAGCGAGAGACATTGCGATAGGTCGTGCCGGTGAAGTTGGCAAGGTTCGTCTAGGTGTATGAGACAAGCCAGGTGATTCAGCGGAAGCCTTTAGTTGCATGGATAGATGACGCACTTGGGCATCGAATTTGAAGAGAATATCCCTTCTGTTGCGATCCAACCCAGTAATCCGCACACGAAGATAAGGCTCACTCTTTTCGTATTTCACCCCATTGGAGCCTACAGTGGCTTGGGGGGAGATGAGACCGGGTTCGGGAGCACCGTATATTCTGGGCTCTTTTCCAAAGAGGCCGTCCGAGTCGATCTTGTGTGCGGACGGGGAGGCACGACGGAGATTGGGTATGGGTGAGTTGGGCTCGTGGGGCGTGGTTGGCCACGGCGGGGTGGACGCGCTGTCTGCATCGGCAAAGATGGCGCTCGTCGAGGCGAGTGGATCGAACATGGCAGAGCGGTCGACGTCCAACGGCGGACACACATAAAGCATCTTTATGTAATCAGACCACGAATAAATACTGCAATATAGCGTCTACTCCATCGTCCCTCCGTCTATCATGCTCAGCGGCAACATGTGTCCCATTCGCAACACCTTCGTCCGGAGGTACTTGTTCAGATCGTCACCCCACGCCATATCTGCCCTGGGCGAGGCTGACTCGGACTGGCACTTCCACGACCTCGGTACCATCGGAACGCGCTCGAGTACCCTCAGTCCCTCCTTTTCGAGCGCGACAACTTTGTCTGGATTGTTTGTCAACAGCCGAATACTCTCGCCCTGCTCCGAGCCCAACCCAAGATCTCTCAAGATGGCTGCTGCGATGTCATAACCCCGCTCATCGGCCCTGTGTCCTAGCAGGAGGTTGGCGGTGACGGTATCGTGGCCCACATCTTGGAGATTATAAGCCCGGATTTTGGACAGCAGGCCGATGCCACGACCCTCCTGTCGAAGGTAGATGACAGCACCCCTGCCGGGTATGACCACTGAAGACGACGTCGAGAGCGGGATGGACTGTGAGATGAGGCGAATGGCCTCGTCGAGCTGTTCGCCGCAATCGCAGCGCATACTTCCGATGGTTTCACCGGTGAAACATTCGGAGTGAATTCTAACGAGTGGGGGCGGGATGTCTGTCGGCCGATGAGATTGGTCTATGGGTCGAGAAGGGATCCTGGACTGGGGCGTCAGTCTGCCCACATAGGCACCCCTCAGGATGCGGTCTTCGTGTGTTTCGTCGTCAGCCCATATCGCATCCAGGGAGTGGCTGCGTATGGGCGGTGCGGTGGACGGATAACCCGGGGAAAATTGAGCAGGGTCGATGACGATTGCGAGATGTTCCTTGTTGTCGCGGTTGTTGTGGTAGAGATGTAGAAAGACGGCACCGTGGGGGGTCGGTATACGGGTGCGGGCCATGCAGCGGACCTGGAGCCGGGATTCGGAGGGGACGGCAGGGAGTGGGAGGGAAGGGAGGGATGGCTCTCTCTTGCGGGATATGGAGGGGGAGAGTGTCTCTGTGGGCGTGCGGATCGACTGCGGTATGTTCTCTTTCTCCACGGGGCCGTCCTGGCCATGTAGACGCAGCCTTCGCGGGGCCTGCCTGCTGGCATATGCAGGTGTCTTGTGGTCATCCGAGCGTCTGATTCGTTCGGGGGGATGGACGGCATGGCCAGAGTGGTTGCGTGTTATGTGGGGGCCGGATGCAAACGCGGCGGCGAAGATCAGGGAGTCCAGTGCTTCGTCCCTCCTGGCATGGGATCGTTTGAGGGAGCGGGAGCGGGCGAGGAGGTCCTGTATCGCATCGGACTCTGCGCTGAAGTGGGAGGGGAGGATGGGGGATTCTGCGAGGGCCATGAGAGCGCACTAGCCAGTGCCGGGTGGGAGTATAAGGCTCGTCATCAAATAAGCACGTGACGAGCTCGCTTTTTTTGCAGCACCCGTCAGAGGTGATATGAGCTGGGTCAGCGGAAAACGCATTGGCCGCGTGTTCCCCGAGTCCTCCTCCTAGCTGCCCTGCATTGCACCACAGACGCGTACGCTTGCGTCGTGGGTCCCGTTCCCTCCGCATGACCAGCGACGACTGCACCCCGACCTCGGAGCCTCCTGTCCAGGCTGCCCAAGCTTCGAGCGATCCTCCCAGCATGCACCGAGAGTGAGTACCTGACGGCGCCTTGACAGGTGTCCACTCGTCAACTTGCGTGTGACAGGAATAGTGCCGTCATGAACCAGCCCCAGTCATCGAATCCTCTTGAAACACCAACGCCCCCGCCCTTGAACACCACGCGCGCACCCGACTCTTTGGCCCTGCCAGAGGGGCATCAGATCTCTCTTCGTCGGGTCCAAACCCTCGAAAGTCATAACGCAAAGCTATACGAAGACAATTGCAAACTGGTGAACGCGGTCAACACCCTCAACGAACGCTTGGCATTCTCTGCCGCACCCCAGAATACACAGCTGCTCCGCCTCGCAGACATGCAAGAAAGGCTGCGCGCGAGCGAGGCCAGCCGGGCACACATCAACCAAAAGTACCAGGAATTGCTGCAGTGCACGTCAGCTGGTACTGCCCAGCGTCACATTAACCAAGAGCTGCAAGCCGTCCGGGAGGGCTACGCAGTGCTCGACAGGGAGTACCGTCTCTTGGCGGATAAATATGCCAGGCTCAAGGCTATCATCGAAGCGAACCGCGTTCCGCAGCAACAACCCCAGGGTACAGGCAAGTGCACCTTGGTCGTCTGTGACATCACCAAGGACTGACCTACCCTTTGCCTTGGATATAGTACGGTCCCTTGTTCCGGTAGGACGCTCCGAGGTAGGTTAATGCGCGACGTTCTTTCCATATCCCCACCGACACACTCCGTGCCAGGCCGCAAATACTACACAGTTCCGCGGCCACGATCAGACCCGGAATAGTTACGCATCACCCGCGTCACCTGGTTCCTGTCTCCCTTTTTCGGATTTAAAGAGGAATCACCGACGACCCAGTTCCGAAAGTGTCATGGTCCAGGTTTGTTGCATCATCTAAGAGGCTGCAGACCATTCAACCAGCCCGTAGCCGTCACTTCGCTCAGGTCCAACTCCCATGGCCACGACATGGTTAGGTCATCTCCCCACTCCACCACCAAGCGCATCCCTGCTTGCAACCCAGGTGTCGCCTACCTTCCCGGTCCACGCACCGGTACCTGCGGGATCCTTGCCACTTCCACATCACTCGCAGATGACCCACGACCAACGCATCATATCTGGGCTCCCTGCCGTGACTCAGTGCCGGCCTCTCGTACAGCAGGGCACTCCAGAACAAATCGATGCAGTTATACACCCTCGTCAGCGTTGCAATGACATTAAAGACACGACCAATATCGGACCGGTCACATGCGGTAAACAGACCCCGGCCCCAGTTACATTGACATCGAGTCCGCGCCGCCCATCAAAGCGACCAAGCTCTGAAAGCCAGACTTCCGTGAGCCCAGGAGGGGAGCATAAGAAGCCTCGAAAAGAAGGAGAGGTCCACCGTCCAACAACGACCGACGCGGATACGTGTCCGGCAGACAAGATACTTTCGCCGCCAGCCTCGACTGACCCTCGCGATGATCGCAAGTTGCCCGTGTCGGATTCTAACACTCGATCGTACCAAGACTGCGTAAACCTCATCTTTGAAAAGGACGCTAATGTCGACGATGGCGTCTTTTGCGGTCTATGCTTGTCGGTGCTTTTCTATCTATCCCTTGTAACCAATTCAGTTTTCTATCAGGGACCGTCACGAGGCGAAAATGATCCCAGAGCCGCCTGACGTATTGATTCAACCTGATTTCGATTTCCTCGTAAGGCATTGTATGACCATGCATCCAACCGTATGGGACGATCTCCGTCGTAGGGTTTAGGGAGATGTAGCACCCAGGTGGCACTTTATCCTACGTTTCGTTTATACCCCACCGTATCCTCTTGTTAATTAAAAGTAATCATGTTTGCATGTTTGCAGTATACTTAATTGAAATTCTCCACGTCAACTTGAGCACTATAGCAGCCCTCAGTTGTTTGTCAGGTTAGTTTTTACACGAGGATGGATTATCTCAAGTCCCGTGAAAATATCGTTATTAGTAGTGCACAACGTTTATGCACACAAGTACAATGTGTACGATACGCAAACGATCATGGCTCAGTGTCTTTAGCGAGTCGGGTCAAGAGGGTCGTCAGTCGGACGACTCCATACTCTACCAATGTCACACTGTGTTCATACAGGATCGCTTCACTGAGGGCTGGAAGGACCGTCGCACCATAACCTATCAACGCATTGAGTGCGCTCTTCCAGACTATTAAATCACTTACCGAGATACTTCCCAGGTGCAACACCAAGGTGTCTGAACCATTCGCGATCCTTTATTCCTTCCTCCGAGATAAATCCTCGCTCAAAGAGAGACAGCTTCTGGTTCACCCTCTTCACTCTGATTGCAGCCCTGATCAGATCGCAGATCGGTCCTTCGCAAAGGTTCTCCTCTGTAACGTCCCACATGGTACTCAGCACATGCAGTGCAGAGAATTCAACTCCACGTCGTTACGTTCAGATAGCGCGTCACCAATTCCGAAAGTGATGCCTGACCCGATTTTTGATGCGATGCAGAATGGAATAAATCCGACTGTGAGGAAGGTTGCCAACAGCTTCGTAGAACGCCTTTTCAGCATCGACTTTCTCAACATCAAGTTTCGCGCTTGCTTGCTGCAAACTAGAGATAGCGCCACGAATTCCACAGAGGTCTGGGAGAGGAGTGACTCCAGAAGCTGCCTCCCTCACCCTAAAAGGGCTACATTGGTCAATAGTAACTTGCCGTCATAGCCGTGCTCACGTATCGACATAGGAATCGAGTTGACGTGCATATT
>JBBPTE010000043.1:33760-57039 GCA_038093935.1 Tylopilus cf. pallidocervicolor | reverse complement strand
AGACCGCGAGCTTGAATCTAACAGCAATGCACACAATGCTTGGACCAGGCTCCCAGTAAAAACATCTATTACTAATAGAGTATTTTGTTCTACTTCAGGCATCTGAATCCGAGCCCAAATCAATGGTAGGCACCTCCTCTTGATCGGATTCATCAACCAACATTGGTGCCATATATGCACTTGCTGCAGGTTCTTCTGGAGAGACTACCAACAACGTTCGAGCTGGTACGCTAGGCAGCGGTACTATTGGGGCAACAGATGAAGCAGGCGTTTCTGTCGAGGGGTTCATTTCGTCTGTGGAACGCTGGTGCAGGTTCGCGGAAGTCGGTAAAACTTGCTCTTGTGATGGATCCTGGGATGTTTGCAGATCTGGAACCAAGGGGATCTGGATCACTGGTTCGGGGTAGGTTTGTGGCTTGGAAGTGACTAGGTGCATCTCTTCATTGCCCAAAACCAATGATCTACGGGTTGTTGTTTCCTCCGGGCTTTCTTCTGCAGACGACAGCGAGAGCGAGTCCACAAACGGAAGAGACCGGACGAATGGTGGACTACGAGGGTGCAACAGGAGGTCGACAAGAGAATGTAGTTCATCGCGTGTTGCTAAGTCCTGTGCACGACGCTCGGACCGAAGATTCGGCTTTCATTGAAAAATGGGTCACATACCTGGGAAAAAAAGGAACGAAGGATAAGGCTAGTGCCTTTGCTCATGGTATGCGAGGTTCCCTGCACATTTGTCACACACATATCACGAACCATTTTGATCACTTTCCCATGGAAGCTAGGATCAAATGAAAGATTTGAAGGTGGTACGGAGGAAAGTGAGAGAAGGATGGACAGAAGCATTCGATTCGAAAGGGAACGTGTGGAAGGAGCAAGTTCCACGTTCAGCATACACTGATTTACAACTGGCAACATCCGTAAGCAGTCAATATTTGAACATCCATCCAAACGCTCACCATCCAGCGCCGTGATCAGTGTATCGCATTCGTCCATCGTCACACAGACCGTGCTGTTAGCTACTGAGAGGACATTGTCCGCTTCATGCCCGCGTCGCTTTTTGCTTGTTCTCGACTGAGTAGCCGCTCCTGAATTCAACACTGTTCGTGGTTGATGGAGGTAGAGGGGAGATAAATACACGATAGCTGCTTTGGCAAGACGATCGATCGCGCGTGTAGCACCAACAACAGGGCAAAAGTAAAGCAAGTGAGAGGCACATCGAAGGAATATGTGTCTCTCTGACCTGTGATCTACGTGAGTAAAAGTATACCTCCGGCAAGCCATACGCACGACTCAAGATTATTTTCAAGATGAGACGAAACGACCGTGATCAACTTCGATGTGTGGGGGGCTAGTAATTCCTGCATACTGAGAAAATGGGCTCCAACGGGTGCATGCGCAGGATGAGTTACTGAACTTACGTCTGGGTCAAGCAAGAAAGCAGAAGACAAGCCTGCACCCAAATTTGTGATACCACCGTGGATTCGGCGATCTTAACATGCGGATCAATGTGAGATTGTCCCTAAAATAGCCTGAGTGCACCTTCACAAGTTATTCCAAAGAACAAACCTCGTCATCACGAGTGCTTGTCAACAGACACCAACAAAAGGCCGCAAGAGGACCTATTGGCACTCTGACAGGGCGACTAACAGGTGCTCTGTAGTGCTGATGAGATAACGAGGTGAGCATAACTACGGTTTTGAAGTCACCTTAGGAGTGCACCAATTGCGCTGACGCCACATTTCAGCCTGTGAAGGCTGAGTGCAACCGTTGTTAAAGGATTGCCGGAGATCGAGTCGGTATCTGAAAGGGGGTTGGATAGGCTGTCATCGGGTGGGCGCAGATATGCCATGGCTTTACGACTCAGTTGTGCACTTGCAGGAAATGTTGTTCGCAAAGTAAGCCAAGCGGACCAAGAAAATTGCAGAATCTCATCCAGGCAATTCCGCCATAGATTCATACCCCCGACTTTCCCTCCAACGAAGTGTAGTACGGCATAGAGATCCACGGTGGCTTCAAGCAGACTATCCGTCATGTGATGCACAGAACTGCTGAACATTTGATGACACAACGCGAATAATCTCTGGCTAAGAGCTTTATGCAACGACGGATACAGCGGCACCAAGCGTGCCAGCGATAGTATGGACGAGGTCTAGGAAATTATGAGCACGCAGTTTCCGTCCGGAGTCGCGGCACTACCTTGATATCTTGGTCACTGTGCTTCTCTGCGATGGTTACGAGTGCCGAGCTCACCCTGGGCACAATGGGAATTGCGACTTGTCTCTGAAACTCCAGATCGTGTCCTGCAGCACAGAGTACCAGAGTCAGGTATCGCATAGATATCCTTAAGATAGGAACGGGTTCAGGTTTCTGTGAGGAGGCGGTTGGAAAACCAATAAGTGCGATATGGGGTATCTAACAAACCGACAAAGACGGGAAAATAATTCCAACCCAGGACTGCGCATTGTCAACGAGTAGCGATTTTGACAAGAATGACATTCGATACGCGATACACATGGCGGCCCAACGTGCTGCAGGATCTCTCGAATGCATCAATGAGGTGACACGAACTACCCATTTCTGCAGATGCGGGGACGGGGTGAGACAGGATGACGAAAGGTGGTCCAGAATATAGGCGAGGTGAGCGATGCTGGCCGCGTCCGTTACAAGAAACTGGAGCAGAGTTTGAAGTGGATGAGACACGTCCATGGTTTTCAACACGTCAAAACAAAGTCGATCTCAAATGCAACGATGCAGCAGCCGGACCATGTCGAGCTTGATCCCGCCGTCGAAGCTCAGTTTACGCTTGATGCATTCCAGGTTTGCACTAATACCCTCTTCCCAGACACTGCTCACTCCGTCCCCTCAGGGAAAGTTTGACGTCAAGGATTTCGTAGGATCAGTCTCGGAGAGGCTGATTGCACAGTCAAAGACCTCTTCGGGACGTGCGTTTCATCCTTCCAAGTCACCACCGCCATGTGACGTGTTTCTCCCGCAGCTTTCGACCCGAAACCCTTCATCCGCACGTTCGAAGCAGCCGTCGACCGTCTGATAGCAATTCGAAAGGATGTGCAGACAAAGACGGAGCAGCTCGAAAAGAGCGTAAGGGTATCAGAACGAGAGTACTCGAAGCGGATGGCTGAGCTAAACAAAGGCTTTGAAGTATGTCTAACTTTCTCCTCTCGATCCTGTGCGCGACCGCGCATTTGTTAGGGTGTTGGCTCGTCATTTTCCGCGATGGAGAGCAAATTAAGTGAGGTCGGTCGCACGGCCATTCGAATAGGTACGTCTGCTTGTTGTTCGACGGGAGTCATCACACTGATGGCCCGAGTAGGTGAAAAGCTCGAGTCCGTTCACATCGAAAGACAGCGGGCACAGGCAGCACACGATCTGATCGACTACTATAATCAGTTCTCCCGTGGAGACACAACACGTCTCGATGCTCTTAAAAAGGAAGGTAAAGGAGGCAGACGAGATGTAGCCATTATCCTCAGACGGCTGACGACTGTCGCCAAAGAGGTGGACCTTCCAGTGGCAGAGAAGGTGTGTTCCTTGAAGGCTGTGTCGTACTACCCGGAGTCTCAACCACTCCCAAGACAAGAGAGAATATAGACAAGTATTGTGAGAAGTTTGAGAAAGATATGCTTTATCTTTTCGACAAGTGTTACCGCAAAGGTGACCCCAAGATGATGCATGTTTGTTTGATTTTGATTCATTTCATCGCCGATGCCGTTGCCTCATACCCACCAAACAGCATTGTGCCCAGACACTCCTGGATTTCAATGGTGGTACATCTTGTGTACAAGTTTATGTTAATCAGCATGATTTTTTTATGAACAAGATACGGGAGCATGTGGATCACAGCAATAGCTTGTGTGTTCCTTCCCTTTTCTTCTATGATCTGGCTATAACTCTGTTACAGATGGAACACAGTCTCCGATCCAGATGAAAGCACACCTCGGACAGAGACAGGGCTGACTGAACTCTTTGGAGAGATTAGAGCAACGATGGCACAAGAATCACAAATTGTGCAAGCAGTTTTCCCGAACCCTCCTCTTGTCATGCAGGTATTCCTGCAACGTGTCTTTGCTCAATCAGTTCGTCCATCCTTATCTCCTGTGGCCGCTATTGAATGCTCTGATAGATTCAACAATACATCGAACAACTTCTGAACAAAGGTAGTTCCTTATCAGAGTTGGCTTATCTACGACTACTGCAATTCATCCACATCGAGACCTCTGCCTTGATTGATGACTTGAAGAAACACGAACTACCTTCCCTAACTCCCAGTCGATCCTCGTTCGAAGCTACTGAGTTCCGCGCATCGCTCACCAATACTCCTTCTGTCGCCCATGGCGCTACGACTACGACGGTCTCTGCAATGCTGGAGACGGCCATGGAGGAATTATTCATGCCATATACTGAAGGGCAGAAGTATATTGATCGCGAGAGTAAAAGCCTATCGGAGCTCTATGCGAACCTCCTCAGTAATTTCACCCAATTTCATGTGAGTGTAGGGTTATCGTCATTCCCTCCTCGCTCACCCGTGTATGCACCAAGATGAGAACACAGAGGGAAAGGGGAAAGGGGACCGTGTTTGATCGAATGGTGGATCGTTTGGGAGCCGCTGCTGCCAATACATCCACGATGACGACGTCTACCACTTCTGCACAGGCAGCAGCAGCTATCATGCGATTTGGCAGTATGATGACCGATCGTACTTACGAGAGGATTTCTGAGGAACCGATGCGCGAGGAGGATGGTCTGCTCACCATTGACACCGCAGAGAGGATGTTGAGGTGGCATGCTGAGGCTGTTGGGCGATGTGTCGAGCTCACTGGTCAGCATGACGTGTCAGTATATTTCAACGACACACCAGACAAAGTCCACGCTAAAGCGCACATTCGCAGGCCAAAGAATACCTTTACCCTCCTGAGGGTATTAGCCGAGGCAATCGCAACCTCTTATCTCGAAGTTGCTGTGGAAACGTGAGTCCACATGATCATAAACAAGTGTACTAGCGTTTACCTGATCACCAAAAGCGCACACGCCCGTATCGAGTTTACTGATCCCAAGGTGGAACCAAGCTTACAAGCTCTCAGCGTGGTCAACACAGTTGACCTTGTATGCCACCTTTGGCAACACTATGTCAACATAGCCTTGTTCCCATTGGCTGCCGCATCTGTAACGATCCGACGCGAGATGTCCGTCTTCAATAACCAGGCAGTCAGTCGTGTAGAGGGTGCCAGCAACGGTCTATTGCAGCGACTCGTTGATGGTACGTTCAACCAAGACGCTCCCGGAATGGTTTTTCCCAACGAGCGTTCCTAGCCATCATTTCCTGGTTATCGTTGCAACTCGGGAAACAAAAGAAGAACGACTTCAAACCTCGAAACGACGACCAATCCTTTGCCCGAGTCAACACAGAACCATGCGTCTCTTGTTGCGAGATTTTGGAGAAGGTTCGGGATGCTGCTTTCCAAAACTTGAGAGGCAAGAATCGCGAGGTCTTTCTCAACGAGGTCGGTACCTCGTTCCACAGGTCGGTACACGTCAATACCGTTTCCGATCGCAGAATTTGAAGATGCATAGTCTTCTTTTAGACCACCTTCGCAAGTTCCCAGTCAGCGCAACAGGAGGACTTATGCTCGCCAAGTGAGTAAAGACGAGTGAGATGCCATACACGCGACCAACAGTAACCCACAGAGACCTCAAGTCGTACCAGGACACTGTCATGTCATTCAACGTTCCGTCTCTCCTTGAACGGTACGAGTTTATCCGACAGCTAGGCAACGTCTTTCTCGTTCGACCCGAAATTCTGCGGTCCTATATTACGGAAAATTATCTCGGTCGTATCGATGCATCCCTCCTCAAGCCATATCTAGCACAGAGAAGTGACTGGGTCCAGTTCGAGAACCGGTTCAACGAGAGCTCAGAGATGGAAGACACCGTTACGGACGTTGCGACCAAGGGTCTGAAAGACCGCTTCAAGATAGCGCGCCTGAGTATGATGATGAAGGAGTTGGAGGGCTTGAAGCTGGGTGATGGCATCGCGGCGACGATTCCGAGTGGGATCGCACAGAACTTACGAGGTGGATAGGACGTATGGTTGTGTAGTGATGAACGAACGACACCAAAGAAGTAGTATACAGCAGAACCGCCTCCGCAAAGCACTCTTTCTACATGGAATACACTAATCTAAGCGGTCTTATCTTTGCCTGCTCCACGATACGTGAATTGTTATCTGATTTGCCGAGTTTGGATGGTTGTTCGGCTTGGCCCGACGCCATTTAGTGTGTGGTCTATTCTCCTCGGAAGACGGGGACACGCTTTGCCCTGAATGCTTCTAGGGCTTCTGTTCGGTCTTTGGTGGTAAGGAGGAGATCGTACGATGCCCTTTCAAAGTCGAGACCTGGGAAACGCGTGAGCGGCCATGCGGGCCCAAGGAGGGGATTCTCTTTCACCAGACTCGAGCGAAAGGTCCGCAGCACGCGAAAGTGCCTGCTTCGCAGCCCGAAGTGCCAGAGGTGCTACAAAAATGGTAGATGAGTACGGCATGCACGAGAAGACGTTCCCGGAAAACTCACCGTTCTTGGCGATATCCTGTGCGAGTTGCAGCGCGCGATCATACGCGGGGGAGGGTGCAGCGGTGATGTAATCCACGACACCTGAGGTAGTGTCAGAGGATGAAAAAGACAGCGCCAAGGGGTCGCGCTTACCCCATTCAAGTGCCTCAGCAGCGGTCAGCATGCGCGCAGTGAACACCAGGTCTTTGGCTTTGGACAAGCCCAGCAGCCGAACGGCGCGCTGCGTGCCTCCCGCGCCAGGAATGATCCCGAGACGTACTTCGGGTAGGCCGATTTTGGTCACGTCGTGGCCTACAATGCTCAGCGCCGGGCACTAACCCCAGTGGAGGAAGCGCGTACCAGCAACACGCAAGTCGCAGGCAAAGCTGAGCTCGAGGCCACCGCCCAGGGCGGGACCGTCTATTGCGGCGATGGTCGGCATGGGGAGGGACTCAAGTTTCGACAAGGCGGAACGGAGGTCGACGAGGAATTTGTCGACCTGGACGTGCGTCATACTGCGCCGTTCGATGAGGTCTGCACCAGCACAGAACGAACCGGGAGTCGTGGAGCGAATTATGAGGGCACGGACGCTATAAGTAGGGAATGTTCGCCAGATGGCAGGAGCGAGACGAGGACTGCGACCCACCTTTTGTCGTACTTGACGGTGTCCAAGCATTCGTGCAGCTCCTGGGTCGGATGAGGACGACGGGCAAAGACACGGGTTGCGCGTACTCACCCGCAGCATGCGCATGGAGATCGCATTCTTGCTTTGTGGTCTATTGAGGGAGAGACAGGCGATATAAGGCTCGGACGGCACTGGCTGAAGGAAGGCCTCGGCGGTGGCAGCTGTCGACAAGGAGCGGTGGACGACCATGCCGAGCGGGTGGGAAGGGGACTTGGAGAGCAAACAGCGATAGAGCCTCATCGACATGGCCGCGACGGATATACGCTGCGCTAGTTCGGCAGCGTTATGATTACTAGTTGCTGATTTGGGCTTAGAATCCCGAGCGGAAGAGAAACGCGTACGTGAGTGCTGTAAAGTGGCACTGCCATCAGAGCGAACGTTCGAAGACGGACAGAAAAGGTCTCCACAGACCCAAGTCGGTGTGTCATTGATACAAAGCGTACAACACCAGACTACGTCGCAAGAATATCGTAAATCGATGCATCACTGGGAGTGGCAAATCAATCCAAATGTTACCAGGTATACTCATAATATATAACCAAATTAAATATCCATAAACAGGTCTAGGAAAGACCATTACGGTCAAGAGAGGGAAGAGCGGGTGCTTGCAAGAAGCTCAGAGAGCTTGTCCGGGCGGCGGTTGATGAAGATTGTCCGCCGCTATGCCCGCGTAGAAGGAATCGACCGAAAAGCGGGTGTTTGCCCATTGCTTGGGATCAACTTGCGTCGACTTGACGGATGGGCGCAACGCATCAGGAGGGACGGACTGGGTTGGATGTGCTGGAGCGGAGCCCTGCTCCACGCCAGCGAATTCGTGGGGATTGGGCATGTTGGGAACAGTACGAGGTGCCGAAGAGGGATATGTGATGTCATGGTCATCCGGAGAGTAGATATGCTGTGCGGCATAGTCTTGTGGGTATCCCGCGGGGTATGGTGACGGATATCCACGTGGACTTAGTGAAGCTTGGGGGTGGAAAGCATAAGCGTTGTCCGGATAGTATGCCGCAGGCGGGGTTGCCAGAACCATCGGGGAGGTTGTGTAGTGGCCATGGTCCGAGGTGAAGGCGTCGTCCGGAGAGGTGACGTGGGTCATGGGAGGATCGGAAGACAAATCGGGAGTCTTGTCGAGATACTCCATGTCTTCCTCATAGGAACGGGAGCGACGGCGTCTCACGATGAGCAGAGCGAGTGCAATCACGCCAGCGATGCCGACAAGACCGATGGCGGTGAAGGTGCCCGCGACGGCGCCAGTATTTGAAAAGAAACTAAAATGGGGCTCAATGGATGACGTTGGGGTGTGAGTGGTTACGCACCCTGAAGAAGCAGAACCGGTGGCGGTGGAGGAGGGAGTGATGGTGGCTGAGGTGAGCACAACCACGGAAGAAGACGGGCCAGGTGCTGATAGGCCGGCAGGGGTAGCAGGGGTAGTCGAGGGTATAGAAGACGGGCCCGACTGCTCTGCGACGGCGATGGATGGCGATGGAGTAGACAAAGTAGAGGACGGGACGGACGGGGAGGCTGACGGAGAAGAAGGGGAGCTAGACAGGGATGAGTGGGCACGTGGAGATGGACGAGGGCCACATACGAAGACGGCGGGGTGGACGTGAAGGTCGAGGTCGAGGTCGAGGTCGAGGTAGACGAAGCCGGGGACGGGGTGGAGAGGGTGGACGTGGGGGTCGGGGTCGGGGTCGGGGTCGGGGCCGGGGTCGGACTGGACTGGACGGGGGGCGAGGACGGGGCCGGGACAGAGAGGGGGACGGAAAGGGAGGGTGCGGAGAGAGAGAGCGAGGGCACGGAAGGAGCGGGAGGGAGGGACATGGTGAGGGGACGAGACAAGGGGGCTGTCTTATGTCATCACCCAGCGTCGCTCTTCCCATGGCCGTCTCCGCGTCCGACATACGGAGTGCGCTCTCTCTGCCATCCGCACCGCGCAGAAACCACACGAGCGCCGCGAAGAAACCAGACGGAATATCGCGCGAGCTGTACTCGCTCATCGGCCCGTCCGCACCCTCGCTCGCAGCCCACCTCGCCAAACCAAGACTCAAACAGAAGCCAAACTTGGGCGGCGGGGGCACCGTCAAGTGGTATGCCGTCCCAAACACTCGCGCCTCACCCCAAACACCCCCCACAGGGAACACAGACCGTTCACAAACAGCGCCCGCTCAGACGCACTCCAGCTCTCGCACTGGGTCAAACTCTCCGACCCCGCCGCAGGTATGTCACTCGTCATCCACCACGCATCCCCTGCACATCCCCCACAGACTATCCCTTTGCAAAGTACAACGTGCTCCCAAAGTCGTACGACTACTCCCAGGACGAGTACACCCGTCTCTTGGAAGGTCCGCCCTCCGTTCCCCGCCCTCTCTCTCTCATCGCCGTTCACAGACAACGAATGGACAAAGGAGGAAACGGACTATCTCTTCGACATCGTACACGAATATGACCTCCGCTGGTACGTCATACACGACCGCTATGATTACCCCGACGGCCCCGTACGTGCAATCGAGGTAACCGTCCATCACACCCCTTCCAATCTCGCCTTGACACTGCCGACCAGGACCTCAAGGACCGCTACTACAGCGTATGTCGCAAGCTCATCAGGAACCGACCATGGGCCGGGGACGAGTCCAGCAAGAACCAGCTCCTCAGCACCTACCAGTTCGACAAAGGTACCCCCCCTCTCTCCGTAACCGTGCATTTCATACGGACCCGATCTAGAACGCGAAAAGATGCGCAAAAATTACATCGCCAGTCTCGAAGATCGGACACCAGAAGAAATCGCAGAGGAGGAGGCACTGTTCATAGAGCTCAAACGACTCGAGCAAAACGAACGCAAATTCAAGAAAGAGCGTGACGACCTCCTGCGCACATTGCTTGGTGTCGACGCAGGGCTTGCCGACATTGTCGTCGAAGAGGACGGTCCCGGTGTACTCTCCATCGATGGCCTCAAGAGGAAGAACAAAAAGGGCTCTGGCATGGACATCGACATTCCCTCCACCCCATCCAATATCATTCAACTCGGCCCCCCCATAACAAAAAAACCACCCCCGGCCAAGTCCGCGGTATACGGTAAGGCACAGGCACTTATTTAATCTCTTCCACTCATCTATCGACAGACGCACAACACTGCATCGTTCGCATCGACCCTCCTGTCGGTTCGTCTAGCACCACAAAAGTCACGCACGTCCCCGTCCACCTTCGTAGTTTTAAACTCCCGGTCCCCAAGGCGACCATCGCACCAAAGGTTACACAGGCACTTACTGAGCTGGGCATCACATACTCACGTTTGGTCATGCCAACGAGAGAAAACTGCTCCCAGCTGGAATCGCTGTTGGATGCTACAACCGCATTGATCGAGACCAAAAAAGTCGTGGATAGGGTGGAGCAGGATATCCGAGTATTGAAAGTAAGGCTGGGCATCAGAGAAAGCGAGAGTGCCGATAGAGATGCCAAGGAGTCGACTCCCATGGACGTCGACGAGTCCAAGGAAGATAGAGAGGGAGGGGGAGACAGGGAAGGAAGGGCGCAAAGTGTCGTTAGCACGGGGAGTGGCAGGGGCAGAAAACAGGTACGTTCCTCCGTTTATCAAGTTTAGCCACACTGACCCTTACCCTAGTCACGCCGCTCCATATCGGTTTCCTCCATTGACACCTCTGCATCACTACCCACGCGTTCGGGCACCAAGAGACAGAAGAGAGGGTGAAACCACGATGTTCTTCGCATATCATACGATATACTTGCAACCTTACATTAATGATCGAGCAACAAGTACACATCCCTTCAGTCATGCGAAAACCGAAGGAAAAAATTGACAACAATGGCGACTTGAAGAAAGAAAAAGGTCATCAATACAACCGAACGAAAAGTGACGAAGACATGGTCTTACTGAGTAGTGCAACACACAGGACCGTCTATTGTGATGTGATGAGTGCTCAGCGTAAGCGATATGATGGCGACACTGACCGGCCCGACGCGATCATCATAGGGTCCACGGCCGCCACGGCGGATGGACGCAGCTCGCCAGTGGTAAGTATACAACGCATAAATCATCACCGCCATAGCTACTGGTGTCAAACGTGGACTCTTGCATCGTTTGTGAGCGACATACCAACAGCCGAAAACATTGCGGCACTAATTCTTCCGACCTGTAAAGTAGAGGAGTCAGTAAGAGGCCATCACGGCAGAAAGATGGCGCATGCCTGGTCCCCAAAGTTGAGCAGACCGACAGCAAGGCCACCAAGGACGACAGTGAAGTGAAGCCATGACAAAAACGTTCTCTCGTTTGCAAACGAGACCTTGGGTTCTACCCTGACTGGAAGGGCAATGCGCTTGGAGGCAGTGCGTTGGAGGAGGGGCTGGGTCGACATCCTGATCGAGCAAATCTCGCTTTGATAGTAGTGGCAGGTGGAAAAGAGCCTGAGACTAATTTCAACTCAGTCTCATGTCGCCTCATTTAGAAAAATAGCCCCTGAACACGTCGTGAGGTGGGCCTGCAGCATGCTGTACTAGAGTTGCGGTGCTTATAATCACAGCTGTCACGCGTCCAACGCAAGCTCAGACATGACACGAGTACTTCAACAGGACGTCGAGTACGTAGACGTTCGCCCAGGCCCTGATCGCCATGAACCGACCAGCTTTTACGAGAAATGGACAGACCAATGTTCGTCCTCACACCTTGTCCCCTTTTTAGCGAGCGTTCACGAGCATCTCTTCACAATTAGCCTCTGCAAAGCATGCCAGCCCAGAGCTGATTGCGTAAGTCGCAATGCATACGTGATCGACGACATCGACCGACTGAGCGAGTCTTTCCTCGGCAGCGCGGACGCCCTGCGCAAATTATATCCAGGGTACTCGCTCGTTGTCTCAGACGACCACAGGGTTACCAGCCTTCTTACGCTTCCTGGCATTACAGTCCATCCGTTAGACTCTCAAGAAGCAAAGCTAGATCGGGTTTCAAATGTCGTATTTAGACAGATACCCGCGCACACCGGGGCAAAGGTAGCCGGATCGCTCGTCGACGATCCCATCGTCGTATCGCACAAACTCGTTTGGAACGTAAGAGCCACAGTCCGTCTATTGACCGCCACTAAGCGGAACTGTGCAGAACAGCGACTTTGTCGTGCATGTTACAAAGGTACAACATGTGACGCATAACGCGAACAGCCTTGGGTGCGCTGACGTATGGGCTAGTTCCAGAACGCGAATCTCATCAAGACTGTCCATTTCATCCTCCACGACGGTCCTGAGCAACGAGTGCGAGACCTTTTACTAGCCACTTTCCTCTATGCGGAACAGACCCACGATGAAGTCTGGGTCTTCAACAGAGGCTTTTGGTCGAAAGATAAATCACTCTGGCTCGGGATCAAACATTCGTCCTGGGATGATGTTATCATGAAGGAAGACAGCAAGAAGGTATTGCAGAGAGATATCTATGGGTTCTTCAAATCAGAGATAACATACAAGAAGTTGGCCATCCCATGGAAGGTTAGTCCTTATAGCATACTAGAATCGTAGTAGAGTATACTCATGATGCATCTTAGCGTGGCCTGATCATGTATGGTCCCCCAGGTGGGATTATAGTCAAGGCCACTCGCATTTCTGCTGACAAAGTGTTCTTCCTAGGGAACGGCAAAACCATCAGCATCAAAGTAGTCATGAAGACTTGCACCGAACGCGGATTTACCCCACTCTACGTCAAGTCTTTCAAGAGTGAGCGAATAAACCAGCCAAACAGTCGTAGTAGGAAACTTATAGTGTTTCTCAAGGTCCTCAAGGTGAAGAAGTTACGATACAGAATGTCTTCCTCAAGACACGTCAGCTGGCACCTTGTGTGGTATGTATTGGAAGAAACAGATACAACAGACTAAAGCGTTGTTTAGTTGATACTAGAAGACATCGACAGCTTGATCAACGATCAGAATCGATCGTTTTTCCTCAACCAGCTTGATGGGCTTGAAGGGAACGATGGCTTGCTTGTCATTGCTTCTACCAACCATTTCGATAGACTCGACACAGGCTTGTCTAATCGGCCCAGCAGGTTCGATCGAAAATAGTGAGTTGACGTTGACGAATACACAATGGTTACACACGTTAACCGGGTGGCCAGCCTGTTCGACGATCCTGACCACCAAGAGCGTGTGCTATATGCCAAGTATTGGCAGAAGAAGCTCAAGGACAATGACAAGCTATCGTTCCCAGCGTCGCTTGTTGAGGAAGTGGCTGAGTTGACAGACGGGTTCAGCTTCGCATATCTGAAAGAAGCATTGTGCGTTGTACCTTTGTCGCCCACTCGACGGTGTACCAACCTTTTCTCCTGGTTAGCGTGTCAACCCTCGTACGCATCACTAACGCAGATGAAGACGAGCGCGTTGAGTTCGCGGTGATGCTCGAGAACCAGATCATGACTCTTCGTAAAGAGCTTGGAGAACCGGCTCCTCTCATCCTCCCACATTTGCCCAATGCTCATCCAGAGAAGGGATTGCATAAACAAGTGTTGCATGCGAAGCAACAACCAACCACCTCTCAGGCAGACACGTTCTCCTCTCAAAGATCTCGTGGCTCAATGCAACCTCCCTTACCAATAGATGCCTCCGCTGATATTTCGGATGGCACTATGTCACTGCCGGCGATCCACGCCTGCAAGCGTCGAGCCAACCGGTCCAAGTGTCGAACCACTGAAAAGGTTTCAGGAACAGAAGGCATGGTTCCTTCTGGTACACCTTTCTTGCAGGGTGTTCTTCATGCTCCACTTTCTGCGTATCCACAGGTGATGCCTGGTTCATTACCAACTGTCGGCCCGGAACCAGTGCAACACCCAATTCACTGGCCTAGCACTTCGAAGGGCTGCACCAGTGGTGTGGATATTTGCGAGGGGAACTCCGTTGATCACCCGGCGTTGATCGAGATTGATGATGCCCATGTTGAAGATCGTCTGTACTACCCGTGACGTTTGAACGTCTGAGTCGACTGTTAATCAACCATTTCCTGTACAGTGTGTATTTTTCTACCTTGTATTGTCAACGTGATATCGCGTCAGCGCTGTCCGAGAGATCTGTCGTGCACGTGTCGCTGCTGGCAATGCTCAGGCTGCCCATCCGAATGGAACACGTCAACGTGATTTCAATTTGAGGAGTAATTGATGGTTGATGAAACCAATTAGCTATCCTAACTTGCTGAAGCGGCGATCGGAAGAATTCGGACCGCGGTCGATATCACAGTGATTCAGTATAAAACCTCATCGACTAACATCGAGTCCTAGTGTCTCCGCATTAATGTTTTTGCCTAATCCAGGAGGTCTGTTTCCTGTCGGTGCGACGACTTTCAAACTGGCTGTTCCACAGCACCTGGTGAGCAGCGTCAAGGTCCGCTTAGGAACATCTTCCAAGTTGAAGCATGCCCTCGTGCTTGAGGAAGTCGCCTTCACTGCGTATTACCCCGCTGACGTCCCGCTGAATAGCATTCCAAGGGGCATTAGTTGGTTACTTCGGTTCGTTAGAGCTGTTTGGTTTGCCTCGTGCTACTGAATGGTATTGTGATATGCAGTCCGTTGAGAGCTTCATTGCAGGGTTACCACAACTATTCTGGTAATTCGTTGGTCCCAACACCTTGCATTCAACTTTACCAATCCCAGACTGTGTTCACCACTAGGGTTATCTTCATGGTTATTGTGGCCCGTCGTATATCTATTCGGCACCCTGCTCAAGGTTCGTATTTGTCCCTTGTAAAGTTTGGACGCCTGACAGTGTGATTTGTAGATACCTGTTCATCCTGATGCACCACTCCTTAGTCCACACCATAACATTCATTCTGAATCTTCTCCCTGGCCACTTGTCATCTTCTCGCACGGATTGGGAGGCAGTAGAACTGCATACAGGTAGCTATACATTTCCTCCAAAGGGCCCGATTGTTGATTCTGGTACAGTCAATTCTGCACATGGATCGCATCTTCTGGACGTGTAGTTCTTGCCATGGAACACCGGGATGGGTCTGGGCACGCCGCTATACCTTCATTCTCTGATCCAATACCATATATCAAGGAAAGTAGCCTAGTGTGGGTTGGAGATGTTTTGGTGTTGTCATCATCTCTGACTATACTCAATTTTAAGATGGCCACCTGACCGCCCAACTGAACAACGTAACATGCTATCTTTTCGAGGTGAACAGCTCGTTCTCAGAAGAATGGAAATATACCATGCGCTGCGCGCAATCCAGAATTTGGTTCGTGACGGACGCAACGATACCCGATATTCTTTGGAAACCGTAGGAGGTACCCATATTGATTGGTCAAGGTGGTCCACAGTCGGGTCGAAGAGGCCAATTGAATGCGAAAGGGATGTTGTGCTCGCCGGACACTCGTTCGGGGCAGCCACCGTTGTGGGTATTGTTTGTTCTATTCATGATGTTGACTGAGTCGGACAGTTATCCATACTATCCAATGCTCCCCCAGAAAACGAGCTTTCAATATCCGTTCAAAAGGCTCTGATACTCGATCCATGGCTTGAACCATTACCATCTCCAGGCCCGTTACCCCACAAGAGATACGAAGAAGAGCGTCCTCCTAGCATACTAGTAATAAACTCGGAAAAGTTCACACTTTGGAAAGACCATTTTGATCGCTTGATGAAGGTCGGAGAATCATGGACAGACGGCGGATGGGAGTTATTGACGATTGGTGCGCTCTGTTCTCGTCGAACAAGCAACAGAGAATTTGACGTCCAAAAGTTCGATCCGAACACACCTCTTTCTCAGACTTCCCGGTGTTGCCATTGATATCTAGTAAGGCAGCGCGTCTGATTTTAAACAAGATACTATATCTCTCCTTGATGTTTCTGGATGGTGATGGAAGCAATGCGATTGCGGCCTCGTCGACAAAGAAGATGGAGGTGAGAGTGAACAGACAGCGACCTGAAGGTCGATCGAAGCGACAGATCGTCGGGAATTTGTGCGATGTTATTTCGCACTAATAGATATCACGAGTTATCACAGATTAGATAACACTAGATGACTCGACAGACAACATCATTAAAGTACTGAACGTCCTCGTTTCACCTCTCCTTCCAACTTCCTTATCATGCCAGCACAGGTAGACACGCATGATGCCTTCATACCTCTTTTCCAATCTATAGGGCTATCAAAGTCCAAAGCGGCTGAGGCAGCTAAGAACTCGAAAAGTGCCACAATTCTGAGGAACCTCATCCTCTCTCACGACCTTGCGTCTGAGTTGGATCAACTCGGGGAGAAACAAGCCGTGTTGGTAGCGGCGCTCGCTGTCCAGCTTGCTAAAGTGCACAGTGTTGATGATGCCAAGCAAGGCTACATCGTTAAAGCTATATGTGAAGAGAAGCTCAAGTCAGTGGACCAAGTAAACGGTCCGTTTGTCCAGTTGTCATGTGCCTTCTCCGACAAAACGCCAACGTCGTTATTAGTTGCTACTAGGTATCTCGAGTCTCACTCACTGCCGGTGAACGAAACCGACTTCAATGAGGCATGTGGCGTTGGTGAGTTTACGTTCTCCTTACACTGTTGTGCAACCATTAATCGTTAGATTAGGGTTCAGCATCACGTCGGGTCAGCTAGGCGCCTTCGTCGATGGGTACATCAAATCAAATTCTGTGTCTGGGTGGACCAGTCTTGGGGCTGTTATCAGTGGGGTGAAGAACATCCCTTCTCTGCGATGGGCAAATCCGCTTGAAATAAAGAACGCTGTCGAGAGCATCTTTACGCAGAATTTTGGTGCAAAGGAGGCTGCGAAACCCAAAGCGAGGGTAGGCGACACTGAGAATAACTGTGTTGTCATAGCCTCAGCGTTCATTAGGAGTCAAAGAAGGAAACCAATACCCCAACTCCTGACGAAACGTCGGACAACACTCCACAAGGCTCCGATGCTGCGCAGAGGGCCAAATCTCGGAAGGTCGTATTCGAAGAAGGTTTCCTTGGCGCGCTTCATAAACCGGGTGAGAATCCACAAATAAACCCCGAACTTCGTGATGGACACTTGGCCGCGACGGGATGTAGGGTTTATACACGTTTCCCCCCAGAACCAAACGGATATTTGCACATTGGCCACTGCAAAGCTATCTTTGTGGACTTTGGTTATGCTGCGCATCACGGCGGGAGAACGTACCTCCGCTTCGATGACACCAACCCCGAAAAAGAGGAAGCAAGGTATTTCACAAGTATCATCCAAGTCGTACGGTGGCTTGGTTATGAGCCATGGAAGATCACCTACTCGAGCGACTACTTCGACCAACTCTATGAGCTCGCCATCGAACTAATTAAACGAGACAGGGCGTATGTTTGTCATTGTTCCCGTACGTAGACGCTGTCTGATTTAAAACATTTACTCACGCATCGTGTTCAGAGGAACAGATGAAGGCTGACAGGGGAGAAAAGGTTGCTGCTCCCCGAGCGTGTCTCCACAGGGATAGGCCAGTTGAGGAATCACTGGCAGAATTCCAGAAAATGAAGGATGGTTTCTATCGTCCCAAAGAAGCATTTTTGCGCATGAAGCAGGATTTGACAGATCCCAATCCCAAGATGTGGGACCTGACGGCTTATCGGGTTCTGGACGCGTCGCACCACCGTACTCACGACAAATGGAAAATATACCCCACATACGATTATACTCACTGTCTGGTTGACAGTTTCGAGAACATATCGTACGTCCTTTACCACGTTCCGTATTTCGGGAGCAGACTGAAATGGTGTACAGACACTCTCTGTGCACTACGGAGTTTGTGACTTCTCGTCAGTCATATGAATGGCTTTGTGACGCACTTGAAGTCTACAAGCCAAGGCAGTCTGAATTCGGGAGGTTGAATATTACAGGAACCATCAATTCGAAACGAAAGATTTTGCAGCTAGTTAACCGGGGTTATGTTAACGGATGGGACGACCCAAGGCTTCACACTGTCATCGCACTTCGCCGCCGTGGGGTGCCTCCCGAAGCGATTCTGTCATTCGTCAGCACTCTCGGAATATCCACGGCCGAAACGAACATCCAAATTGGTCGATTTGATCAGGCCGTCAGGCAATTTCTGGAGGGAACAGCGCCGCGACTATTGATGGTGTTGCGTCCGCTCAGAGTCACTATCGAGAACCTGCCAGAGGATTATGTTCTGATGGTAGAGAAACCACTACATCCTAAAGTTTCTGAGCTCGGAACCTCTACTATCCCGTTCACGCGTACGATCTACATTGATGCTGATGATTTCAGGCTGGAAGACTCCAAAGATTACTTCCGCCTCGCTCCAGGCAAGACTGTCGGGCTCTTCCAGGCACCACATCCCATCACGTGCACGTCGTACAAGACAGATCCTACTACTGGTCAAGTTACAGAGCTTATATGCAGGCTTGAAGACAAAGGGAATACAAAGCCGAAAACTTATATCCAGTGGGTAGCAGAACACGCACCATCTGGAAGCCCTGTCCGCGTGGACGAAACACGGATTTTCTACCCTCTTTTCAAGAGTGACAATCCATTGGCTGCAGTTCCCGATTTCACAGCAGATATCAATCCACATAGCATGGAGGTCGTGAAAGGCGCCATGGTGGAAGTTGGTTTCTGGTCATTGGCAAGGGAGTCCGTGAAGAACGCGCTCGCGGAAGCTCACGCTCGTGCTAACAAGTCAAAAGCCGAGGGCGCTCAACAGTCCTTGGATCCCGGGACGCCAGTGGTCACTCCTGAACAACTGGTGGGCAAGGAATGCATCCGCTTCCAGGGTCTACGTGTTGCATACTTTTCCGTCGACTCCGATTCCCGCTTGTCGGCGCTGGATGATCTACCAAGTCCCCACACCATGAATCAGGGTGATATCTTGGTACTCAACAGGATAGTTAGCTTGAAAGAGGACGTGGGTAAAGGAGCCTAATGATCCTGGAGTAGGAGGATATCATTACATGACGCTAGGCAGCTACAAGCGCGTGTAGTCCATAAATCTCTTTTCGTACAGTATAATAGACGCTGGAGACGTTGCCCTCGAGTTCAACCTTTCCTCTTCCTGTCTTGCGAACGGCGACGGTTTCTTCGATGTTGTCTGTGGGCTGGTCTCGTCTGGCTCCGGCCCCGCAGATGAGAACACCTTCGCCAATTAACTCCGCTGGTATTCCGACGGACGCCAGTCTGGCCTTGAGAGCCGTGAGTTTGAGCTCTCCGATCATCGTCGAGCGTGGGAGTGGTCGTGCTAGCCTCGAGCCAAGTACCCGATTACGAGGGGCCTCAGTCCTGATATGTGCATCAGCTGGTACTGACACTCCCGATGGTTCAAGAATAGGTATGGTGGAGCTGAAGTGGTTCACCACGCGTCCAGTCACGTAACCGACTTCATTATCCTCAAACTACCGATGGCAGCAGATGAGCATGTATACATCCCAAGGCAATAGATCGCGTTACGTACGCGCGACATTTTGAGTGTGTTCAGCAACTCATCGCTTAGTGAGATCGAGAAGCTGTTCGTTTGTTGTCCGATTTGTACGCTCTCGCCTACACCAGGAGCATGGATGTCTTTGGTCATCGTGCGGATTTGACCACAGCTTTCAATAAGTGTTCTCGCTGCGTCCACTGAAGCATGTACCAGTATCTGCAGGTGGTTTCAGCATCATACTTGCTATTGGCGATGCTTTATATACCATTTTGCGAGGGTTTACTTGAGGCACGATAGTTTTGACGGCACGACCATCATTGAGACCCTCCACATCAATGAAAAGGAGGCGACAAGCTAGTTGCATATCAATCTCGGACGACACGGACTTTGAAGGAGGTTCTGGCACCGCAGCCTATGGAACCCACCTCTGACAATCAGGTCAGTGCCTCCGAAATGATAAGAAAATGACCTTTGCTTCCTCTTCCGCCTGTTTGCGCTTTGCTTCTTTGATTTCATCGGACTCCGCCTCTTCCTCAAAGACCCTACCTCTGCGTAACCACATTGCGATGTCAACAGTTTCGCCATATTCGTCGACTTTTCGCTTCTTTTCGACATAAGGGAACATACGGAATCGTTGTGCATGACCGCCTGCACTCTTGAAGAATGATGTGGCCTTGGAGACGTTGCCCTTGAGGTAGATATCAAACGACAGTAATGTCTTAGTTAGCCCGTCGTCCATATCAAATCCCCAGTCGGTATTGTCCTCCGCTTTCTCCGCCCTTCGTCTACGCGTGGAAGTTTGCACGGCGGAATTGCCGTCGTTGGTGTCCATCTGATCCTCATTCAACGCACGCTCGACTTCATCCTCCTCGTCAGAGTCGGATTCTTCGTCGGATTCGTCTTCGTCGGCTTCCAATACACGTTGATTGCGCACAATGGCAGCTTGTTGCGCTGCTTCTTTTTCTTTGGCTGCGCGTTCTTTGGTAAGGTAAGCTTCCAATTCAGCACCTTGAAGAGGTACTTTTGAATACATCTGAGAGAGCCTAAGCGAGCGTTCAATCTAGAAAGATGGAAGGTACCTTCAAGCGAAGTGATCCGTCCATCATGACGTTACTCCCTATCTTGCCCTTGTCCCAGGTATCGTCGCCTCTTTGAGCGCTGTTCCACCTATCAAACAACACGCGAGCGAGAGTCCCTTCTTCTCCTCTGTTCGTGAGCAGTATGACATTGTCAGGGACCGCTGCAAAGTCGGCAAACAGCGACCTAGAAGGTCCGTGAGAAAGAGATGCTGGCACCGCAAGGATAAGTTTGGGTTCTTTTGACGAATATTTCTGCACGAGTGCCTGTGGATTCAAGAAGAATTCGAGATATCTGAACGGAAGTGAGTGCGACACAAGGAGGATGAATATGCCGGTACTTGAATCGTAACGCAAACGCGCCTAATGCCTCATCATCTGCTTCGTCGTCGGCCCGTCTTCGCTTGGGTCCCGTTTTGCCGGAGCCATCGACGCCGACATCCTCCTTGCTAACGGTACCACCTACCCATTCCATCATACTCCGGACAAATGTCAACATTTCGCGTCCGTTACGGGATAAAAGGCATATGGGGTAGCGAAGGTCTGCAAATTTCCAGTGCTGGTCGAGTAATACGAGCAACTCGAGCAACCGAGGACCAGCATCACAGGGCAAGAGAAGGGAGCATCTGGATGACAAGGTAGCACCGATGGTATCTGGAAGACTGAGGTCAGCTGCATGTCAAAGTGGGTCGAAACCGAGGCGCACCGATCATGGCTGCATCGCGGTCTTTTCTTCGACTTGTTATGACGTTTGCGCGGTCTGCGTCGGTTATGAAGAGATCGGGACGAGCAAGGGGCTCGAAAATGCCACCCGCCGAGGGGCGAAAGAGGACTGTGCCGTCGAGGTGGCGCTCCCTCATGTGATTCATGTTGACGGCATAGACGATCGTGCCGGCTGATGGAGAACGAATTTTCCATATCGTGCCGCCGAGCGTGTGTCCGGCAGAAAAAGGAGTGATGGTGATGCCCTGACATTTACCTGTGCGGCACGCGGACTATCAATACTGTCACAAATGCGCGGGATAGACGAGACGAACCCTGGAGGTGTGTGGGCTGAGAGTATCTGAGTGTGTTGACGGCGTCATAGGCCTCGTGAACCTGGTTCACGGTTGCGATGTACTTTGAGGCGGACGCATGGGAGTCCGAGACCGACTCGTCGGGGACGTCCTGTTCGTCGCGAGTGCCTTCGATGTCCTCGAGGGTGACGATGCGGGCCATGGCCTGGACGGGGATGGTGGTGTATGCGGGTGCATTGAGGCCCCAGCGGGCGTAGGCGTAGGCGTAGAGGCCGGCGTGTGCGAGATCGCCGTGGGAGAGGAGGACGAGGTCGACGGAGGGCGCGCATCTGTGGGAGAGGTGAGACGGGGCGGGGCGGGAGCAGGGAGGCGCACTCTCGGAGGGCGGCACAGTAAGCATCAGGATGGCGGGGACGTTCGGGGGACCAGTCGGGGGAGCCGCAGTCGAGGAGGACGCGCACGTCGTCGACCTGGAGGAGATACGCAAGCGGGGCGGGGCTGTCTGCGCCGACCGCCCCGGCGAGCGGCCGAAAAGTGATCATGGCCGCGACGTCGTCTGCTCACTGACATAAACGAGCCCACGCGTGGGAATTGCAGTGATTAGATAATCGCCATGTGTTTGTGGGCCTTTTTTAACCCTCGGCCCATCTCTGTCTGGCCACCACCCATCCTCGCCTCTCTCCAGTAGGTCCTCGACGCGTCTTTGCGCGTCCCCCCGCTCATCTCGACACCAGCCACCACAAATCATGCGTGAAGTCATCTCTGTACACGTCGGTCAAGCAGGTGTCCAGATCGGAAATGCCTGCTGTACGTCCCGCGTCGCACACCCCGCCCCCTGCTGATATCGTCCCTACAGGGGAGCTCTACACCGTCGAACACGGCCTGAGTGTAATTCCTCCCCAGTGCTGTTTTCTTTCCTTTCCGCTCACTCAACACGTCTAGCCCGACGGCCGCCTCGTTGAAGGCTCCCCATCCGCCAACGACGATGGCTTCAGCACCTTCTTTTCCGAGACCTCTTCAGGAAAACACGTTCCTCGGTCACTTTACATCGACCTCGAGCCAAACGTAATTGACGAGGTCCGGACCGGCACTTACAGGAGTCTCTTCCACCCCGAGACTCTTGTCACCGGCAAAGAAGATGCCGCAAGTAATTGTATGTCGCTCAGCCTCTCGGTGTGCTGCCTGATCTCATGCCATCCACTCAAGATGCGCGTGGCCACTACACGATTGGTAAGGAGCAGATCGACAATGTTATGGACAAGGTTCGTCGGCTCGCCGACAACTGTGCCGGTCTGCAGGGCTTCTTTGTGTTCCACTCGTTTGGTGGCGGCACTGGATCAGGCTTTGGTGCTCTGATTCTCGAGCGTCTTTCTACCGACTATGGTAAAAAGTCAAAGTTGGAGTTTAGCGTATACCCCGCTCCGACGATGGCAAACTCCGTCGTTGAGCCTTACAACTCCGTCTTGACGACCCACACGACCCTTGAGCATTCCGACTGTTCGTTCATGGTTGGTTGGCATATTATGTATATTCTTCCTGCTAGCTTACCGACGTCCAACTAATTAGGTCGACAACGA
>JBBPTE010000043.1:20928-33660 GCA_038093935.1 Tylopilus cf. pallidocervicolor | reverse complement strand
GCCATTTACGACATTTGCAAGCGGAATCTCAATATCACGTCTCCTAGCTTTACCAACTTGAATCGCTTGATCGCTCAGGTTGTCTCGTCAATCACGGCTTCTTTACGTTTCGATGGCTCCCTCAACGTTGATCTCAACGAATTCCAAACTAACCTGGTTCCGTAAGTCCTCCCTGACGCATCCCTTCAGGTTCTTTGGTTGAGCGTGCCATAGCTTCCCTCGCATTCACTTCCCATTGGCCACCTTTGCTCCGATTATCTCTGCGGAGAAGGCTCATCACGAACAAAACTCAGTTGCGGACATGACTTTTTCGTGTTTCGAGACTGGCAACCAGATGGTCAAGTGCGATCCCCGTGAAGGCAAATACAGTACGTCAGCCTATGTGCCGTGTCGTTCATTTACAGAATTGATTGCCAGTGGCCTGTGCACTCCTCTACCGTGGCGATGTCGTTCCCAAGGATGTCAATGCGGCAGTCAGCATTATCAAAACCCGCCGGACCATTCAATTCGTGGATTGGTGCCCTACTGGCTTCAAGCTTGGAATCTGCAACGAACCACCCGCACACATCCCTGGTGGTGATCTTGCCAAGGTGTCTCGTAGCATGTGCATGCTGTCCAACACGACAGCCATCTCGACCGCGTGGAGCCGCCTCGACCACAAGTTCGATCTCCTCTACTCTAAACGTGCCTTTGTCCACTGGTACGTCGGGGAAGGTATGGAAGAGGGTGAATTTTCGGAAGCGCGCGAGGACCTTGCCGCACTTGAGAAGGATTACGAGGAGGTTGGAATTGACTCTGCGGACGCTGAGGAGGGTGGAGAGTACTAGGCTTGCAATCTTGTTGCACGTTGACTTCTTTGCATGATTCCCATGGTTCATATACGAAGCTAGTGGTTCCTGTAATTCTTTTCCGCTATTGTTGATGAATTTTACGAACTCCTTTTTCCTGACGTCGTCTGGCCGGAGAATACAGACCTCCTAGTTCCGAACATAAGTCAGGCCGGCGAAATTTCCAAAACGAGTACCACAAATTTTCAATGCCGCGAGCGGGTCCATAAGTACCACCTTCACGAATATCGGGCATCTAGCTGCTCATCATGCGCGAAGTCATCTCTCTCCACGTCGGCCAAGCTGGTGTACAAATTGGCAATGCATGCTGTGAGTTTTTACGACAGGGTCAGCAACTTAGTACTTATTCCCCAGGGGAACTCTACACCTTGGAACACGGTCTGAACGTAAGCTGTTCTCCGTGCTTCTTCCGGGGCACACTGTAATCCCGCTTTCAGCCCGACGGTCGCGTTGCAGACCCTGGGGCAAGCACGGATCAAGGTTTTTCTACGTTCTTCTCTGAAACGGGTTCCGGAAAACATGTACCCCGTTCCCTTTACATCGATCTGGAGCCCAGTGTCGTGGACGAGGTCAAAACTGGCCCTTACAGGTCGCTCTTTCATCCCGAGACAATGATCACTGGCAAGGAGGACGCTGCCAATAATTGTAAAACTACCCTCCCACATATCAGTTGACGCAACCTGCTCATCGCTCCTTAATTGCAAATTTCCTTGCAGATGCTCGAGGTCACTACACCGTAGGGAAAGAGCTCATCGACCCTGTCATGGATAAATTGCGTCGCCTCGCCGACAATTGCTCTGGTCTGCAAGGTTTTTTCGTCTTTCATTCCTTCGGTGGTGGCACCGGATCGGGTTTCGGTGCACTTCTACTGGAACGGCTTTCGGCTGACTACGGAAAAAAGTCCAAGCTAGAGTTTTGCGTATACCCAGCCCCCCAGCTCTCTAGCTCTGTCGTCGAGCCGTACAACTCCGTTCTCACAACTCACACAACTCTCGAGCACTCGGACTGTTCTTTTATGGTAAACCCAGGTGAAAAGGAGCATCGATCAATATTCTAATGCATCTCGGAATAGGTTGATAACGAAGCCATCTACTCCATCTGCAAAAAGCACCTAGGTGTCTCTCAGCCCAGCTTCGTGAACCTGAATCGTCTGATTGCGCAGGTCGTTTCCTCCATTACTGCCTCTCTGCGGTTCGACGGTTCTTTGAACGTTGACTTGGCCGAGTTCCAGACTAACCTGGTCCCGTGAGCGACAAGGTTTTCTCCACTGCATTCACGTCCCTTAACAAACCTGTCCAGCTTCCCGCGTATTCATTTCCCACTTGCTACATATGCCCCGTTGCTTTCAGCTGAAAAGGCTACTCACGAGCAAAACTCGGTGAATGAGATGACTTCGTCTTGCTTTGAGAACGGACATCAGATGGTAGCATCGCATGCTAAGATGATACTGTTCAGCTAATTGACCTTGATTACTTCTTAGGTGAAATGTGATCCCAAGGATGGCAAATATAGTGCGTTGCCAATGCTATCGCTTGCATTGACACGCTGATCTCCCGCGACAGTGGCTTGTGCGCTCTTATATCGTGGGGATGTCGTTCCAAAAGATGTCCAAGCAGCCGTCGCGTCCATAAAGACAAAGAAGTCTATTCAGTTTGTCGACTGGTGCCCCACCGGTTTCAAGATCGGTATATGTAACGAACCTCCGGCATACATCCCCACCGGCGACCTTGCGAAGACGAACCGCAGTCTCTGCATGTTGTCAAAGTGAGTTCTTGGGGTATAGGATCAGACACCAGTTGATGTGTGACGCAGTACTACTGCTATATCTGCCGCGTGGAGTCGCCTTGGTGAGTTATTACAACCAAACTTGTGGTCTTCTTTCATCACTGACGTCATACTAGACTACAAGTTTGATTTGATGTACTCAAAACGTGCTTTTGTCCACTGGTACGTTGGTGAAGGAATGGAGGAGGTATGCAGTTTTTCTTCATAGCATTCAAAATACTTTACTGTGCCGTAGGGTGAATTTTCAGAGGCTCGCGAGGATCTCGCTGCACTGGAAAGAGATTACGAAGAGGTGGGCACCGACTCGGCAGATGTCGACGAAGGTGCCGAATACTAGGCAGTTCAACTCCCATTCTTTTCCCAGATTAATTTGGATAGGTGATTTAGATAAGATATTGATTTATCAGCTATTTGGACCCACGTCCTCCAGTATATTTCTAGGACTTTTAACAATAGAGCCATCCGGAGGGTATACGTGTACTACCCTAAGTGGGAGTGATGGTGATCTCCACGCCGAGACCGTCATCATTAAGTGCCATTGAAACACTGTTCCGATATCAGCACCTGAACCATAGGTTTGAACGATATCTACCTCGACAAGTTCGGCACAAGGTAGAAGTAACCCTGGGGTGCGTCCTCAGCGGCCTTTAACATATGCTCCTTGGAGTGGGTAGTCAGCAGTCCAATTACCCTTGCGCCAGCGGCCAAGCCGCTTACAACACCAGCGGGTGCATCCTCGACAACAACGCCTTATTATGAAATGCGTGTGTGTCCTAGCCGAGAAACTAACGTTCGCTCACAGTCGGTAGCTCTGACCCCGCATCTAGCGGCCCCCTCTAGGTATGGCTCTGGGCTTGGCAATGGTTATTATGCATGTTGTAGAGTAAGGAATGAGGATATTACTGTGGTTTCCCTTTATGAACATCATCCGCTGTGACGAAATTCTCGGGAGACTCTATGCCTGCTGCGTTCAAGGCAGCAGTTGCATAAATTCTGGTCGCCGATGTGCAAATCGTCCACAGCTGATTCGGTTTGCTCTTGGCGGGCGAAAGCTGCAGGGTAAAGTCGTCAAAGGAGTTGCGTAACGGAGATATATATCTCACGTTGTCGAGGATTGAGCGTACGCCAGGGAGCGTCTTGATACCGTTCTCTGAAGACTCGATGATAGCCCGTTCGAATCGTTCAGCTTCATCCTGATAGAGCGGCGACGATCAGTGACACGCGAACAAACACGCGTAGGGGGCAACCACCTCAAGCGAATCTGGGTCAGTGAGACCGCACCACTTTGCAAGATTATCCTTGGTCCTAACACCATGGGAGCCTGCAATAGACTGGTTTAAATGACCGTGTATCCGGGATTAGACTGAGAGGTGGGATAGTCACTGTGGAGGATCGCTTTCAGGTCGAGCCCAGTGTATGTCTTTGCAAAGGTTTCCCAGGCGCCGACGACACCGATGGTCGAATCGACCAGCGTGCCATCCATGTCGAATAACCTGCCTATAAGTCATCATACACACCGGATAGAGTAGAGACTCACACGGCGGCCACCTGGAACTTGACTCCGGACATGGTACCAGCTGACGGTGCACTTCCGGACCCGCCCATTACACGAGTGTTTAGATCCAAGGGCCAACCAATATAGACTGCAACATCATACAATAATGCCACCGCGACGTCGTCAACAGTACACCCAAGAGAGCATCGACCAGCAACTTCAGCAAATTCATCTTCTCGATGCATCCTCCTCCTCCGAGAACCTGGAACAGCTTGGCCCCATTATCAAACAAATTCATGCAAACCGACAGCAGGAGGTCTACCTGCGTAACCTCCAAGCACTCATCGAGGCGAAGGACGCAGAGATAGAAGGTATTTGCACAGAGAACTATCAGGAGTTTATCTCCTCCATCTCTACTCTCTTCACAATCAAGTCATACACAACAAATCTTCGCGAAAAGATCACCACCCTGGACGAAGATGTCGGGCACCTGGGAAAAGGACTTGTCGAAAAAAAGAGGACTTTGCTGCAGTCAAAGAAGACAGCTGCAAACCTTGACGAAGCGATCGACACGTTTCAGGCTTGCTTGAAGCTTCTCGATGTCATCGACCGCATTGGCGACATGATCAAGGAAGGCAGGTTTTGGAGTGCCTTACGTGTGAGTAAAATGGGTGCCAACCACGTTCTTCACGCTGAACGCTACACCCTCAAGTCTCTGGAAGACATCCAGACTATGCCGTTGACGTTGCTATCGCAAACCCCGTTATACCAGCATATATTGTCTTCCTTGCCATCCCTTCGAGTCCAGGTACAAAACGCCGTCACAGCATCCATGAAACAGTGGTTACTTGAGATCAGGAATGTCACTACTACAGTGGGAAGGTCAGCCATGGAGGGCATGGACGCACGCACACGAAAGTGGCGAGCACGACGTGAGAAGGATCCGATGTTGAGATCAAGTCGCGTCGGGAGTGCGGTTGAAATGGTCACGTATGAAAGGACCGAAAGTAAGTTTATGAGATCAATCCTGACCTTGAAATGTTGCAACTCGCATCTCGTAGATAATGTCCTTGATAAGGACAAGATTAAGGTTGATTTCCAACCGCTATACCAATGCGTCCACATCTATATTTCCTTGGATTCATTGGATGATCTTCGTGCCTCATACCAAGCTGATCGCAAGGCTGGTTAACTATTCCCTGATTCATCGACGCGACTGACCACTATTTAGGCCCAGTCGGACCTTATTCTCCCTACACCGCTTTCCTTATCCTCCCTGCCCTCCCTCCTAGAAGAGATATGTGGTTTCTTCATCATAGAATCACATGTGCTTGAAAACACTTCCGGTTTCCGTTCGGAACGGGAAGTCGAAGAGCTTTGGGATGCAGTTGTATCTCGATTGTCCACAGCTATCGGTTCCGCTTTAGTGGATCAAAAAGATCCCGAGACGTTTTTGAGAGTCAAGGAATATCTAATAGCGTTTGTCATGACACTCGAGGTGATTGTCAAGCTTTGTCGCTGTGGCGTGATATCAATGACCTGGTTGCACAGTCCTATTCTTATTCAACCCACTCTCTACATTCCCTAACACTCGCCCTGTTCGAAAAATACACAGGGCTACTTGAAACTGAGTTTAGTCGAAGGTTGGACTCGGTATGTCTTGTATATATTGATCTCTTGTCTCGAGCAAAATTCCTCCTAGGTTGTGCTCCAAGATGATTACCTGCCAATGTATATCACTACACCGTCCGAGAGAGAGTCTGTAATCAGTAATGTGTGGTTGAGCGAATCCGAGAAGCAAGACCTTATCCAGTAATTCCACCCTCAGTTGTATGGGTCAGATACTTACTGTTTCTAGGGGCGCCATACCACTCACTCTACCTTGGTCCCAGAGCTTCTACCTCTGTTGTCAAGATGTAAGCGCCCTACGTTTATGGAGTTGAATACTCATAACATTTGCAGATCCGAACCTTCATTCAACAGTTTTACCAATTTGTAGAAGGCGTGTCACAACACCACAGCAACATTGACGATCTCCTGAGCCGGGTATGATTACGTTAGGACGTTGTGACCTCATTCGAATGTTTCACTCTAGTCACTCGATAAGCTCCTTTCGAACCACATAGGTGACAGCATAAGCAAACGGCTTCAAACAACATCGGCGCTCTCACAGATTGCACAGGTCGTGACCAACTTGGAGTACTTTGAGGTAGCTTGCACCGAATTAGGGCGATCACTCACCAACCTCAGGTGGTTATTAATTCCAGAGTCTATGCGTATCCTCATTTTCTATAGGTCTACACAACGAGGAGGAACAATCCGTCTCGCTTCGTCGCCTTTCTCAGAGCCATTCCAACGATCTCGGATCCGAATTACAGCCCTCATTACCTCGAAGCTTGACGACTTCTTTGATCTATCTGAATACGATTGGACACCACAAAACCGCGAAGACATGCCGAGCATGTACCTCTATGAGCTTGTGAACTGGCTTACAACTGTCGTAGATTCTCTTGCAGTCAAGGATACCTACAAGGATGAAGCCTACAAGGGTGCTATAGGGTACATCGCCGAATGTTTTATGGTAGCATGGGATCTCTTGGTGTCAGGTTTCTTTACTTATACGAACGCGACACAGAACTTCATGATTGGTCCGAAAGTTCTCTCAATGAATGAAAACGCACTCGCCAATATGGTGACGGATATGACATTCCTGGAAGGTGAGATCGTGAGGATAGGGCGGGCGCACCTCAATTCATCGTTTACCGAGTTACACTCCGTACGCAGTGCGACTCCATGACGTTTTCTTGGTCTGATGGTACCTGTAGATGGCCAAGATTATCCTCACTGATACAGTGCAGGACTATCTGAATACAAGCGTTCAACAAGCGTCCTGCAGTGAAGTCAAGCCAAAAAGACTGCAAGCACTTTTGGAGAAGCTTGCCAGATATGGGGCCACACGACGTGACAACGCTTCCAGGGAGAGAGGGGAAAGACGCAGGAAGGAGGCAGAGACGTTGCATAGGATGAGCCTTACATATACTTGATGCTTAGTCGAACAGCCACACTTTATTCCTAGCAGGTATGATCATCTATAGCATACTTGCAACAAAACACAAGCAGAAACACGTTGGCAGATTATAAAGGCGTGGGAAGTTTGTACTCCATCATGACAAGCGCTGGCTTAAAACGTTCAATAGGTAAAACGGTGTATCATTCAACGTCGTGAGGGAAGGTGACCAGTCAAGCGAACATATAAAACCAACACAGAAGAGATCTACGCCGGTTCATCACCTTCGTTTGTTGATGTTTGTCGCCAACCACTCAAGGCCCTCGTACAGCCCATCACCAGATGTGGCGCAGGCGGCCTAAGTCATGTTACACGTCAACAATCCAGTCTCGCTCAAATCACTCCAAATCGCATCACTGACCTGAATGTACCATGTTCGCTGTCTAAGAGCTTGGAGGCCAAGCTTGTCGGTGATCTCAGCAGCATTCATAGCGTTGGGAAGATCTTGCTTGTTGGCGAAGACAAGAAGGAGCGCATCCCGAAGTTCATCCTCATTCAACATCCGTTGAAGCTCTTCACGGGCTTCTGAAACACGTTCCCGATCGTTCGAGTCCACCACAAAGATGATTCCTTGCGTGTTTTGGAAATCTAAAGCAAAAGGTTAAAGGAGTGAGTGTTATGCGACAATGACGACGTACAGTGCCTCCAAAGAGGGCGGATCTTGTCCTGTCCTCCAACATCCCACACGGTGAACGAAATGTTCTTGTACTCGACCGTCTCGACGTTGAAGCCTATAATTTGTAAGAAATCAAGGTAAACGCGGCCGGTCACGTGCCTACCAATCGTAGGAATCGTAGTCACAATCTCGCCGAGCTTGAGCTTGTAGAGGATAGTGGTTTTACCAGCGGCGTCAAGCCCAACCTGTATAGACAAGTTAATGGAGTAGTCTGGGGCAGAGGGTACTGTACTCCAGCACCATCAAAATGCCTGAAGAAAATGGCGGCGTCAACTGGTGTGCGTGAGACACTTGGTATTATACTTACGCATTTCCTTGTTCTTGAACAAGGTGGAAAGCAGACGCGAGACCGAGAGACCCATTGTGTGTTGCGACGACGAAGAAAGGCGAGTGTTTTGTCGGGTTGTAAGCTGGAGGTAGAGAGCAAGTTTGCTGTTTGGCAGGTAACGTGTGAGAACAGCCTTTCGAACTCCGCTAGTGGCTACGCTCGTCCGCAAACTCGGAATGAAATTTCCCTCAGGCTTTAAACTCGGCGCATCACTTGTCCTACGTACTCAGACAGATCATCGTCTACGTGTTCAACACAGTTGCGGAAATTGCTTTCATCAGTGGCATGCTATGCATTCCCTGGCTGCGAATACATCTCCAGCTTGCGCTTGTTCGTGCCCGCGCTGGCTTTCAAGTCGATTTGACCAGTCCTCATTGTTAACATCTACAAGGTTGTCTGCGCGAATAACAGATGATATATTACTTCTGGCCTATGCAGCGTGCCTGGACCATCAACCAGGTTGTGCATTGCAAGTATTGCCATCGCATTCCGAGCTCAGTGCGCAGAACGTAAGGTTGTCGATAGAGTGACTGATGGCGGTGGCCTTCGTTGCGGCTCGTAGTGGCCACCTACTGGACTAGATAAGATCGACAACTTGGACTCCTGGCCAGACACAGGTGCTGTCTAACGAGAAGAGAAATCCCAGTCTATTGAGTACGAGTAAAGGGGAGATATGATGCTAATGACGTGACAAACAGTGGGGAAAGAATGAAGAGTATGACGTGAGTTAGTGAAGAAAGGAAAGGCTAATGCAATGACTAATGTAGGTTGAGAGAGGTAATACTGGACACCTAGTGAGTGGCAGGCAAACAATGACGAAGCAAGGTTGGGGAGTAGAGAATACAGGATTCTATGTAACATGTAACACAATTATGTCGTGAGCCACATTCGTACAGTAAATGAGATATTGACACAAAATGCACTCTACTTTTGGCATCCCCCATCGGAGCGTCAGTTATCAACTGCTCGCAATGGTGCAAGATGTACCTGTTCAAGTTTGCCCAGCTAGATGAGCGTCCAACTTTCGGCGCCACCCGACGTAGTAGGGACAAGCTGGGCTTGGTTGATATCTGCAGAGCTCAAACAGAACAAGTTGTTCGTGGAATCCAGCGTTAAACCAAACTTGCTCTCGAGCTGTGAATAGGGCCTCGTTAGAACGGGAGACAAGCAATTGCACGACAAGAATTAACCTTGACGAACTGCCGACATCGCCTGAGCGGCGTCGATCCGCCGTGCACACATCACTACAGTGCGTCAGAAACACAAGGCTCGAAAACAGTACTGATTACGACGGCTTACGGTATGCAGCAACTATGGTTGCGCTCCGAGTCAGACCCTGGTGGCAATGCACAAGGACGACACCTCCGGCTGCGATGGCTTGCTCTATGAACTGACACGCAGTGGGAAGCCAAATCAAAAGATCGGCAAAGTCGACATCCTCAACAGGAATCCGCAGATGAGCGATACCAGATTCGGGTATCTCTGCGGGAATTGGGTCGTTGCAGACGGATACGATATGAGTAATCCGGCGTTCTGTTAACGACCGTGGTGATCTGGCCGCATGGATGCTAGCATTGCAAGATACATCAGGAAATGATACGTCACGAGGATAATAAGCATCATACTTTCCGAGATACAGCCTTCCTTGGATGATCGTATCGACGTTCTTCCAGCCCATGGTCCCTAGCTGAATAGTCTAGAATTCCTGTTAGAATGTCCGAAGTGACACCTCAATCCATTGTTGGTTTTGTAGTTTCGGAGAGGCTCCAGTGTCGACCAGCGGTAGGCAACTCGGAGGATCGAGTAACCGTATGCGCCATTACTTGGGGGTTGAGGCTCGTCAATGATGTTCAATGGCAGTGTGAAGAAATCGCATCGTCACAGCCAGGAGCACCCGCTGAGGAAGAGAGTCGAAATGCGGTGCCCCAGACGGAGTACTCAGAATGGAAATAGTTCAACGGGGCGCGCTCACCGCCACCGACGCGCGGGCCATGACGCAAGGACTGTCATTGTAACTTTTCAGAAACAAAGGTGAGGTTAGGAGAAACATGTACCGTGTGTCCCGTACCCGGAAGAACTGCTCAGCTAATCCTGTGCCTGTTCTCGTTCGCTTCCTACTTTGAGGTAATTTGCGCGCTAAATTTCTCGGCACACCCGTATTCGGCAGTTCCGATGGACATATACCAGATTTGTGGCCATTTTTACAGAAGGCACTCCGGACATCCAAGTAGCCGAATCCCGGCAAGCTGAACACAATCTGCTGAAGAAACTAGCATATCAGCTTGACTTACAACCCCTGGCAGCGTCCTGAGAAGATGCAGTGCAGTGACGACGACAAAATGTGTGCCTTGTGCCATCTCCACATGCATTGCCGCCTGGTCGAGTATGCGCCCATGCAAGGGTGCTGCAACCACGGATCAGTAATACAGCAAGTAGAACAGCAGTAACAATCATCCTTCACTTGCCCCTCCGTCTCTCCCCCACAAGCTCCCATGCATCTGCCGGCTCTCCGGGCGGTCTTTTCGCTAAACTGTGTCCATGCTCCAAACACGCCTGTATCGCATTCGTAAATTAGTGACTCGCCACTGTCATTTCCACGAGGCTCTGTGGGAACATAGCGAGGTTTTCGCGACATAGTAGGCACCAGTGCCTTGAACGCCGAACGTGGCGGAGAGTCGCAACAGCCGCGTGAACTATGTGTATGGGGGGTGGCAGAAGGCGCGCAAACGTGGCCGCGACTCTTCTGCAGTGAGTCCCCAAAGGCCACGTTGCGAGTCGTTCGTCGTGACGTCGGAGATAATATCCACCACACGGAAAAGGTATGCTCCACATATGAAGTAGGTCCATGTAAGGTCCATAAAGTCCATAAATACAATGGACTCATCGATTGCGTTGCGATACCAATCGCCACATCCAAGTCCTCTACCAAACCATACATTCTTCTTGCGTCAGGAGAGCTCAAGTCAGGATGCTCCAAATCGAGTGGAAGTCTTCTGTAAGTTGGTCTTATGAGAGCTCTGTCCACCGTTCGTTAATTCTACAAAGCAATATCACTCGAACGGCCGGCCACGCAGTCGTCCAAAAGCCTCAACGGTGCACGGCTGGCTCGTAAAGTGGCGTGCCACGTTCAGCGGCAACGAACGCCTTCGCAAGGAGGGCATACGCGAAATGCGTGAAGCCAAAGCTGTACGGGAGTGGAAGAAACAGAAAAGGGCTGCTCGGCAGGCCAAGGCAGGGGTGTCAAAGTCTTTCTTTCGTCTTTGGCCAATCTCACTTCGCAAGGAGCGCCAGCCACAGACGCCAAAAGAGCTGGTCCGCGTTTCTCGGCACACCTCTCCGAGACGTCCGAGTCGTCAAAGCTCTCGGCGTCTCGCCTCTCCAACCCACTCGCCAAGAGCCACCCCCTCCAACAGCCGGCGATCGAGTCATAACCAGGCTCCACACAACTCACGAAAGGCTTCCCATGACAGTCGGAGGGACATTGTTCGGGTTCCAGAGAAGAAACGGTGATTTACGTACTCCGTCGACCCGTCCACCGGCGTCAGGTATTTATTATCCGGGACACATATTTATGCCAATAGATAATTCGCATACTATACTTTAGTCGGGAAACTGACCATGCATAGTTCATTATGAACAATGGCCAACCCGAAATAGATATCCTTCGACATAGTGTAGATGATTCGAATGCTGCGCATCGCAGGCAGGAGTTACGATACGTAGTAGTGTGCTGGTTTGAAGTGGATATATGTGATGAAGCAAACCTTCAAAGGTAGAAAAGGACCTTACGTACTGACTTTGTTCAGTTCTCTCCCATGCCGGCTATTACTTGTTTTCTCTTCTTTTTACGCCTTTTTCGTTTCTTTCTGGGACTGTCTAATTCGCAGGTATTACCGGCTTTACCTGTGAGTTCCGGTGGTCCGTCGAGATTCAACAACGGGATGCCAAGCGGCTTAGCACCATCAGGTATGGTCATGGATTTAGTGTGCACTCGATTGCTTTCTAGGGTTGTTTGTGTTCCCGGGACCGGGGCTTGCAGGGTCCAGAGAAGAATGAGGCAAATGCGTGGACAGGAAGTGCAAAATCCTAAGCGCACCGGAAGTTTCCCGGGGTAGTTCCGAAAGCGAAGCCACAGTGGTCGCAGTTAGTCTCGGGGAAAACGTGGTCTGAACGGGCAGCTTCATAGGCGGTAAAGAGACCAGCGCCACTGGTAGCTGATCTTTGGTCACGTGGAATTCAAGCTGATCCCTCGGCCGCCCTTCATTCCCGGAAGATGGATCTGACGGAGACCATCATCATGGTGTAGTAAAGGATAAAATGAATGACCCTGACTGTGTTCTAAGACCAATTTGTTCAGTAAGGAAACTGAATGTTTAGAGACATTCCCAACGGAGGAATCAAGATTGGCCCTTGATTCGGCCTTTCTTTTCTTCTTACTGCTTCCAAAAGGATCCGTTTTCGTTTTCCGCTTTGTCAGTCTCCCTTTATACTCCTCGTCGTCGGACTTCGAGGGATCCTGCGGTTGTGAGTCTA
>JBBPTE010000042.1:2692-57236 GCA_038093935.1 Tylopilus cf. pallidocervicolor | reverse complement strand
TTAGTCATTTACACTCATAATACCTTCTATACTACTATTTTGCAAAATTAGTGTTTACAATACTTTTTGACTATGGTTCCTTTACCTGTGGCTGTGTCCATGCGTTCCCTGTGTGCCACGGGCGTCCAGGACGCCCACATTACACTTCATATATCAGTAATTACTCATTTACACTCATAATCCCTTCTATACTACTATTTTGCAAAATTAGTGTTTATATCAATTTTTGACTATGATTGCTATATCTGTGGCTGTGTTCATGCGTTCCCTGTGTGCCACGGGCGTCCGGGACGCCCACATCACACTCCATATATCAGTAATTACTCATCTACACTCATAATACCTCCTATACAACTATATTTCAATATTAATGTTTATAATACTTTCTGACTATGGTTCCTATACCTGTGGCTGTGTCCATGCGTTTCCTGTGTGCCACGGGCGTCCGGGACGCCCACATCACACTCCATATATCAGTAATTACTCATTTACACTCATAATCCCTTCTATACTACTATTTTGCAAAATTAGTGTTTCTAATACTTTCTGACTATGGTTCCTATACCTATGGCTGTGTCCATGTGTTTCCTGTGTGCCACGGGCGTCCGGGACGCCCACATTACACTCCATATATCAGTAGTTACTCATCTACACTCATAATACCTTCTATACTACTATTTTGCAAAATTAGTGTTTGCAACACTTTCTAAATATCATTTCTATATCATTACACCTCTACAGGTGTTCTGGATGTTCACATTTATACTTGTATATAGTAATCATGTAATTACTCTTTCTCTTACTTGACATGGGCGTCCCGGACGCCCACACCCACACCTGTGTATAGTGATCATGTGATCACTCCCACTCTCACTCAACACAGGCGTCCGGGACGCCCACACACACACCTGTGTATAGTGATCATGTGATCACTTCCACTCTCACTCAACACAGGCGTCCGGGACGCCTACACACACACCTGTATATAGTGATCATGTGATCACTTCCACTCTCACTCAACACGGGCGTCTAGGACGCCCGCACACACACCTGTGTATAGTGATCATGTGATCACTTCCACTCTCACTCAACATGGGCGTCTGGGACGCCCATACACACACCTGTGTATAGTGATCATGTGATCACTTCCACTCTCACTCAATACAGGCGTCCGGGATGCCCATACACACACCTATGTATAGTGATCATGTGATCACTTCCACTCTCACTCAATATGGGTGTCTGGGACGCCCGCACACACACCTGTATATAGTGATCATGTGATCACTTCCACTCTCACTCAACATGGGCGTCCGAGACGCCCACACCCACACTTGTGTATATGCATTTTATACTCTCATCCAATATAGGCATCCCAGACACTTACATTCATATTTATATATATAGTTCACATTTATTATACACTTTTATCCCATATACACATTTCATATATTCATCTTCAATACACTTATCTATCAATTCTATCTAGTACTACTTTTGTCACTACAAATATCACCAATCAACTACTTATTTCTACTTTGAAATTATTATTTGATAGGAGCTTCTCCTTATTCGTAACCCTACCTTCCATATTTGTAACCCTATTCTCCCCTAGGGGATGGTGAAAACGAGCTCATAACCACAGACACTGACTCTATTGCTGATACATAAAAGCCAGGTGTGTCAGATTCATCTTTTGCTCCACCAACTCATCAAACCTCTTTGTCATCAGCACCAGCAAAAGAATGGAAGCGATAAAAACAGTTTTCCAGACAAAGCACGCCGAGGTTCGTGCATGTTCAGTTCCTGATATGTTGTTATTGTTGACTCTGTTGCAGGGTGGTCATGTCCTGGTTACGTTCGTCACCGCTGGCTATCCAAGGATGCAAGACACGGTGCCAATTCTCTTGGCAATGCAGACTGGTGGTGCAGACATTATCGAAGTCGGTATGCCATTCTCGGACCCCATCGCGGACGGGCATGCCATTCAAGAGACGAATTTGGTGAACTTTTCGACGAACACACTTCTCCCACTCTGACGTAGACTACAGGTCGCTCTCGAGAATGGAGTTGACTACTCGCTGATCCTTACGCAAGTCAAAGAAGCCCGCGATAAAGGCCTGACTATCCCGGTCATCCTTATGGGTGCGTATTTTATCAATTACTTTAGCATCACACCTTGTTAATACAGCAGTCTTAGGTTACTACAACCCCATTCTCGCATACGGCGAAGACAAAGCCGTGCGAGACGCACGGGATGCCGGAGCGAACGGATTTATCTTGGTGGATCTTCCCCCGGAAGAAGCTTTTACCTTTCGGGAGAAGTGCACGCAAGCCGGGTAAGCGCTCACGTTCCGAGGATCGCGTGCGTCATTAACATGTTTGCAGCCTTTCCTATGTCCCGCTTGTAGCCCCCTCGACCTCATTGACGCGACTTCCCTTCCTCACGTCGATCGCCGATACGTTTATTTATGTCGTCTCACGAGTACGCCCGAATTACTATTTGTTTTACAACATCAATCTAACTAGTACCCCGAAAGATGGGTACCACAGGTTCATCCGTCCAGGGAATCGTGAACACCGAACTCCCGGACATCATTGCCCGTATACGCAAACGCACCACTGTCCCTCTCGCGGTCGGATTCGGAGTTGCGACTCGCGCGCACTTCGAAGCTATTGTCAAAGCGGGAGCGGATGGCGTTGTCGTCGGAAGTCGCATTGTCACCATCATGAAACAGACCCCCGCTGATCAAGTTCCACAAGTTGTTGAAAACTTTTGCAAGACGATTATCCTCAAAGACCAGTCTAACTCGACTGTGAATAACGGCCAGGAACCCTCGAAGTACCATTTTCCCGTCGTCTATGGTATCGATAGACCCATTGGATCGACTCTCCTCCCCCCGCGGTTCGGCCAGTTTGGTGGTCAATACGTCCCCGAAGCCCTCTTTGACTGTCTCATCGAACTCGAGGAAGCGCACAACGCGACGCTCAATGACCCGTCGTTCTGGGCCGAGTTCGAGAGTCACTATGGCTACATGAACCGCCCGTCGAAACTGTATTTTGCCGAGAATCTCACTAAACACGCTGGAGGCGCACAGATTTGGCTCAAGCGCGAGGATTTGTAAGGATCTGTTTAAGAGTGCAAACAGATGGAACTGATCTTCACTTAGAAACCACACCGGATCGCACAAGATCAACAATGCCGTCGGCCAGGTATCTGACACCCTCGTTCTCTAATGATATCAAAGATTGATCTCTACTATAGATACTTCTCGCCAAGCGACTAGGAAAAACGCGCATCATTGCGGAAACGGGCGCAGGACAACATGGCGTGGCCACTGCCACTGTCTGTGCGCGTTTCGGAATGCAGTGCGTGATCTACATGGGCGCCGAAGATGTGCGCCGACAAGCTCTCAACGTCTTTCGCATGAAAATGCTCGGTGCAACGGTAATACAATCATCCTTGATCTGAATCGTTCTCATTTCTCTGCTTTGAAGGTCATTCCCGTCGAGTCAGGTTCCAAAACGTTGAAAGATGCGGTCAACGAGGCGATGCGCGACTGGGTCACCAACCTCGCAACGACCCATTTCCTCATCGGCTCGTGTTTCGGTCCTCACCCCTTCCCTACCATAGTGCGAGACTATCAAAAAGTCATCGGTCGAGAGATTAAAACGCAGATGAAGGAGGCAACTGGGAAGTTGCCGGATGTCATTGTCGCATGCGTCGGCGGTGGTAGCAACGCGATCGGATCATTCTATGATTTCATCCCAGACGAGAGTGTTCATCTTGTTGGTGTCGAGGCGGGTGGTGAAGGTAACGGTAGTCTCGTAATTCTCATGTGCCTCGCTCAGATGTTTTCCAGGTCTTGATGGTGATCGTCACAGCGCCACGCTCTCCCGGGGAAAACCTGGCGTGCTTCACGGCGTGCGAACATACATCCTCCAATCGCCCGACGGTCAGATCAAGGAGACGCACTCGGTCAGTGCAGGGCTGGATTATCCCGGTGTTGGACCGGAACATGCGTGGCTGAAAGATTGCGGCCGTGCCGAGTATGTTGCCGCGACGGATGAAGAGGCCCTTCGGGGATTCCGTCTGATCACACAGCTCGAGGGTATCATCCCAGGTGAGATTTCACCGCTCGCGGGCGAATGTGGTGGCTGACAAACGCTCGTGTGTATAGCCCTTGAGTCGTCGCACGCGGTATGGGAAGGCGTCAAACGTGCAAAGACACTGCCTAGAGAAACAAATCTTGTAATTGTAAGTTCTCGCGGCATTCTTTTCTTGTTTTCGGGATTGAAGGCCTCGAACCAGTGTCTGTCCGGAAGGGGTGACAAGGATGTGGAACAGATATCCCGGCTTTTACCCGGAAAATGGGCAGATCGTCTGGACTGGCACATTTAGATACTTAGAGTAGATCAGTAGAAAAACTGTTGAAGGAGTTGAATAAGTAGCGTCACACGCACGTGATGAGTGTCACGAGGAGATGGACGCGACTCGATCATCTGCTTTGACGTCGACGAGATGCAAGCAGGGCAGACACCGGTCTTTGTGATGAGTGCGTGGGCCGTTTGCAGTCTCTTTTCGCGTGGCTGATCGATTCGTCTGCCAGACACCGCGCCCGAGCGGCAGTCGGGCAGAAGGGCACAGATCTCCAACATTACCGCTGCCAAGGTTCGACGACCCGTCAACGTGACGCTCTCTTCTTATTTTCTAGCCAGACCATCGCCGATGTGATCCGCACGTGTCTCGGCCCCAAGGCCATGCTCAAGATGATCCTCGATCCCATGGGCGGTATATTGTACGCTCAGTCTCTTCCCGAGTCATCTCCCGCTCTCATCACTCATCACGCCTTTCAAGACTGACCAACGACGGCAACGCCATCCTGCGCGAGATCGATGTCGCACATCCCGCTGCCAAGAATATGATTGAGCTCAGTCGGACACAGGACGAAGAATGCGGCGATGGCACGACGAGCGTCATCATCCTAGGTATCCTTCGATCGCATGTATTCTCGGACAATCCCTCACATTCATCTAGCTGGAGAAATACTCGCTCAGTCCCTCGCCCAGCTCGAACGCGACATCCACCCTGTCGTCATCATATCCGCGTATAACAAGGCACTCAAGGAATCACTCGAGATAATAAACAAGATATCTATCCCAATCAACACATCCTCCGACGATGAGATGCTCTCTCTCATCAAAACGTCTATTGGGACTAAATTCGTCGCCCGCTGGTCCGACCTCATGTGCAGTCTCGCGCTTCAGGCCGTCCGGACAGTCGCAGCGGAGGAAAACGGGCACAAGACCGTTGACATAAAACGATACGCACGCGTAGAAAAGATCCCCGGCGGCTCGATTGAGGAATCGCGCGTGCTAGACGGCGTCCTCTTGAACAAGGACATCACGCACCCCAATATGCGCCGGAGGATACAACACCCGCGGATCATATTGCTGGACTGCCCGCTGGAATACAAAAAGGGTGAAAGTCAGACGAACATGGAATTCTCCAAGGAGAGCGACTGGGCCCGCGCGCAAGAGATCGAGGAGGAACAGGTCATTACGCAGTGCAAACGCATACTCGAATTTAAGCCCGACCTCATCATCACGGAAAAAGGTATCTCAGGTAGGTCCGTTCTTTCAACATCACGAACTACACCTCAAGCCCTCCGTAGATACGGCGCAGCATGTATTCATGCGGGCCAACGTTTCCGCTATTCGACGCGTCCGCAAGTCCGACAATAACCGTATCGCACTCGCAGTTGGTGCCACCATCGTCAATAGAGTCGAAGACCTTCGGGAATCCGACGTGGGGACCGGATGTGGACTCTTTCACATTGAAAAAATAGGAGACGAGTACCTCCTTCGTGTTTATTAACATCGTCCGAGACTTACACTATTCCAGATACTTTACATTCTTAACCGCCTGTACCAACCCCAAGGCCTGTACCATTCTGCTTCGTGGACCCTCGAAGGACATCCTCAACGAGATCGACCGTAACCTCGCCGACGCCCTCTCCGTCGCACGCAACGTCTATTTCAACCCACTCCTTGCACCCGGCGGCGGTGCGACAGAGATGGCCATCAGCGTCGGATTACACGCTAAAGCACGCAGCGTTACGGGCGTCGAGGGTTGGCCATTTAGGGCAGTCGCTGACGCGATGGAGGTCATTCCGCGAACGCTCGTGCAGAACAGTGGGGGGAACGCAATTCGCGTGTTGACGGAGCTGAGAGCGAAACATGCCAATGGTGAGTACTCGTGGGGCGTCGACGGCGAGACGGGCAAGATTGTGGATATGAAGTCGTACGGTTTGTATGAGAGTGCGAGCGTCAAAGTACGTTGCTATGTTATCAAACGATTTGTTACCGGTTCTGACGACCAGACTAGATACAAATACTCAAGACGGCGATCGAGGTTCGTGGCCCTTTGCAGTTTTCGACATGGCAGAGTAACACTTCTGTCTCAGGCTGCCCGCATGCTACTTCGCGTCGACGATGTCGTGCAAGCCACGCGCAAAGAAAAGGAGCAACAAGGGCCTCCACCGGAAGAAATAGCCGAGTAAAACGGTGCTCCGGGCGCAGTATATGATGTCCGTAGATGATGCAGCCATGAATATTACAATGACGACTATCTAACTAACATCTATTGCCGTATTGGATGCGGTGATGCGAGAAACAATGAAATGTTGCCCGGGGTGGGGGTAGCTTGTTGTGTTCGATCTTGGATTTGAAACGGGATCTGTTGACCTCGCGTAGGTATTCTGTGTACTCCTTTGACGACGTCTATTATATTCTACGAGGTGAGTGATGGCGACATTTATAATGACAACCGGTGTTCAGTCTCTGCAGGTGCAATGTTCATGGCCAATGTCTGCTAAGTGGATCAACGCAAGAGTACACAGGTACCATGACGATCGTATGTTGGTGCGGACCCAGATCGAAAAGACGGAAGGATCTGAGAACGTGAAGTGGTCATCGGGAATGACGTCGCACGTGACTTTGGTTTGGACAGAGGAACGCGACTGTGATATGATCTTGACGGTCATCAGCTCTCGTTCCCGTGTCGGTTTGTCCCAAGGAACGAAAAAAGGCTAGCGTTGTTAATTCATGCCGGTCGGATTACCTTGTGACCATCATCTTTGGTTCTCTTAGTGCTCGATACTTGTCTTTTGTTTAGATTGCATCGACTATCCGGCCACCTTTCGGTAAGTGGCATATATGGCTACGAAGCGTAGATAACAAACTCCAAACTAGGAATACATCTAGTATACAGTAACGTCTGAACGGCGAGTCAAACTCGCATTTTAGTCCACCACAACCAGCTGCTCGTAACTCTCCTTCCCCAAAGCCTTCTTCATCAACTCTTCAGGCGTCAAAGATGACTTTTCGATCTGAGGATTGCCCTCCTCGTCGAGGACCTCCCATCCTTCTTCTTCCTCGACATCCATGAAGACCTTGAGCAATGATGGAGAATACCCGCTTAACAACGCGACCCCTTGCCGCTCACCCGTCACTAGTGCAGTAATATCATGTCCGTCCCGCGCATTCGACAAGTTCCAATACACCAGCTCGGGAACATCATACCCAGCTTTTGCGTATGCCTCTGCAATCACATCATGGTTCGTCTTCCATGCTGCTGCCACGTTTGGGAGTGTGCTGGTTCGGATCCAACTCTCAGGGCCCTGGGTCCAATTTACAGCCCGCTTATTGTTTGCAGCATCAAACTGCATGTCGCTAAAGACTAATATCCGCTTAATCATTTGATCCTTGGGAACGTTGTGTTTAATCGCAAGCGGGAGGTTGAGGTTGAGGAAAACGGCGTTGAAGTCTGTGTTTGCCCCCCACTTTGCATGGCTCATGCCGTCAATCGTTGCGCCAAGAGGGACGCGTTTGGATTCAGGGGTGACAGTGACAAATTGTGGCGACTCGGAAAAGGTAATGAAAGAATCGTTGAAGGGAGGCTTCGCCAGTCGTGCCACTAGAAGCGAGAGGGAGATAGCAGGCCAGATTGGTAAGACGTCGAATGGGGATTTACTCGTCTGAGTGTATCTGATAGACCCCATGGATCCAGACACATCGCAGACTGCAATACAGTTATCTAGCTGACCCGACTCCCGGAGACGTGCAACCAGCGTAGCCTATTGGGCATCGATGACCCTCAACTGAGCCTCGGCAAGCCGACATTTTTGCTCGAGCAGCGCGTTGGCCAGAGAACGCTTTGTCTTTGCATCCACTGGACTTTGGCAACGATATACTTCTACAGCCTAGATGGCGAGAACGTGCGGAAGGAGTGTTGCGCCACTGATCTGCTTCTTTCCGGATTCAACGTCTCCGAGGTACTTGAGGAACCTTTCTTCGTCGTGGATGAAAAACTTCTCCTTGTTCTTGTTCATGCAGATCGATGCGACTCGGGAGTAGGCAACCTCGGACCAATGATTCGACGACATGAGGGGTTCTGGAACACTAGTGCAACGTCTCCCACGAGTGAGAATGTGCTTCTGATAGAGATAACGGAACAAGTGCATATCGGGCGCCGGCAAGCTCGTCGTGACGGCGAATGTGATATTGTGTGCACTAAGGAAAGACACTTGCGTGTGGTGGAGGAGTAGACAGATTGCGGATGAGATTTTCGTGACGCGGTTATGAGAACCACCTGGTGTCGGCGCCCACTTTGAAGCGAGAGTAAGAGCATAGATGAGTGTCATCCGTTCTTTCTTGCCCGCATCAGCAGGCAAGGCGGTGATCTTGTCTATGATATCTGAGTCCTTGGCGAGCTGACCCGCAAATAACCTGGCTACCGCTATATAGAGCGCACGGTAGCGCTTGTTGAGTAGCTCCTGAGTGAGACGATCGTGTGCACGACGGGACCGTTCGACGCGTTGCGTGCGCGACCATTCCTCTTGCTCCTGGTTGCTCTTGAATGTGGGCCGAGAGCTGCCATCATAGTAGTTGTGTAGGAAGTTGGCACGTGGATTGAGGCATATGATCGGTTCCAGTTCATCGCGAGTCGCCAGAGCCAAAATGTCGAGTAAATCCTTCCAGTACCCATGTGACGCGCCTTTCTTCTTCTCTTCCGTCTCATTATCCGCCGCCTTGCCGGGTCTTCGACATACGGGGTCCACCAAGTAACGGAGGTTCGTGATAGCAGTGCGGGATGCTCTTCGAAGAGCCATCCGAATGCCCTGGCAAAGTGACGTTACTACCTGACTACGATTCGGAGAGGGAATAAAGAGACGTACCGATGGAAGAGCTCCTTCTCTCCTTTCCCGTCGTGAACACTCCTCGTGCTCCAGATGATTCGAAGGTTCAAGGCTGGGTCCTCCTTCTAAGCATCCTCAAGGTAGTGATAGACTTTGTCTTCAGGAATGCCAGTTCGAAGACCCAAGTAGGCGTCGAGTGTAGCCACGAGCGTTGAGCTAAACGCAGGTGCGGCGTTGGTCGTGAACTTCTGATGTGCAGTGGAGCGAAGAGTGTCCATCATGGCATTGTATGATGTTAAATCAGCACATTTTCTAGATGAGGTCACACGAGTGGGTCAGACGTCAGGCGAGACAATGGGGGATGAGGATCAGGAAGAATGTCCTTATGATCCCCTATGCTGCAGCTTGTTATTATACTCAACTACTGAATAGCTAGCATAAGCCTATAGATTATCTTATTGTTTCTATTGTTGGCACACAAGGCCAAGTGTAGCTTGTAGTTGTTTGTCTCATAGACTCAACACTCCCCCTCAAGCCTAATGTAGGCTGAGAGCTTGTGTGAATGTCTGATGTTTGTTGAGATATCATGGTTTCAGGTATCTTATCATATCTTATCTTCATACCATGATATTCTAGGCCCAGATGAGGTAATTGTGGTGCCTTATTATGCTTACATGATTTGTCAGACATGACATCATAGATAAGCTCCTTTATTGCCATTCGCTGATATACTTGTTATCTGACTGCAGATGACTCATTCTTCGTCATCCTGTCACATGACCTTCCATGGCATTCCATGGAGTTCCTTTCTATTACTATACATAGTAGATGTCCCAAACTGGGACAAACAATCCCTATAGTATATAAGACTGACTCTGTCACCTTTTAATACTAACAGTCTTTCAACCTGTTCTTATGCTTGCTCAGCTCCAAGCTTCACAAGCTCTACACTCTACTAGCTTTCAGCTATCCTCAACTCAACACCACTTCCTTCATCACATATAAGTCTACTTGGTACATTTCTTACCAAGTATTCCTCTCCTCTGTCTGCACTTGTTGGAGTTATAGAGTTCCGATAGGTTATAAGTCCCATGATGTCATTGTGATCCATTATAGTATATATTGGATGATCACGTGCAATGCACACTTGTCACTGTGACATGGTGCAATTATTCTTTGCATTTGCTGGTATACTGATCGCTTCATACTTTGCTCTGATCACACCGTTACTGACTATTGTGTTGCCTTTCTTGATGCTTACTGTTTGGTCACTGAACCATTTATATAATGAGCATTTCTCCTTTTACTGAAAAGTAAGGAAGAACATAGATGCTAACCAATATCATTTGGCTCTCATAGTAGAACCACTCAGTAAGGTACCACAATCAGTCAGATCTCATAGACACAGGCACTTAGGCAAAGTGGATTATATCATCCTACATGCTCCCTACAATCCATTCCCACTCTACCCATCCACTTTCCATTTGGAGCAACATCCTGCCCTGGACACACATGTTGTATCACCCAGTGTTTCATTTCAAATCCCTTGCTACATTTGTGGCAGACCTATCGAGTTATTGGAGAACTGTAACCACAACAAAGTGCTAGTCAAATGACGATCAGCCTTCGACGACCTCACCTTACATTGATCCACCCCACTCCTGATCCATCGCCCCATTGTCCACAGATGATACCCATGGATACCTGACACTGAGACACCTGCTTGGGTCATATTCAAACCACTTCACTTTGGACAGATAACCAAGATTGACATACGAGAGCTCAAACAGTTCATCCATGACAACCCTATCCTTTCTGACACTGATCTTCCATCTGCACCCACTCCTCACAACACTCCATCTGAATCACCACCTCCTTACAATGGCTGACAACACTGTGCATCTCAATGAGATCGACCCTAATGACCTCGACAATGGCTACAGACCATTCTATGATGCCAACATCATCAACCCAAGGCTTCCTGCCCTTGGAGAGAACCTATGGAGTTATAGATGTGATGAGTATGCAGATTCTAGAGCATTTATCAAACACAATCCTATGAAGATCATTTTACTGGAGGAAGGACCTGAAAATAGATACAGGGAATTCTCAAGGATGATTTATTATAGAGAGGAACATTCATAAAGAGTACAATTCAATGAACCACATACTTACTGACAATTGGGAAGAATGGTCTTCCTACACACGAGCTGCAGGAGGACCACATCTCAATGACAATGAAGCTGCAATCTTGAATTGGCCAATCTGGCCGATCACCATCCAAACCAGTGAGAACACTAACGCCTGCGAGGACGTTAACAGCATGATCTACTGAGGTGAAAGCCTCTACTCCACATATACTGGAGTGGGTATCCCCTTCCAGACTCCCAGAGGGAAGACAACGCTGGACATGCTGGCTCACAATGTAGGATGGGAGATAATTTATTGCTCACATTTTTCTCCCAATGACTTCAACAGAAAATTCCTCAAAATCTCTTGACATCACTGATTCTCTATACCCTAAGAACACCAACAACAAGTTCCAGCCATCTACACTAAGGAACTACAACAAGATAGTAGATAAAGCTCACAGATGAAACCACCGCACTTTTAATTCCTTCTATTCACATCCTCTCTGACAGCTCTTATGTGCTACCGATGATGTTGAAGTTATTTGGACTGCACTATGCATGGCTGAGGGCTTGCCTAACTACTAACTCCCTTGCAGAGCTAGAGTCGAAGGCAAAGAAAGGAGATTTTAAAGACAAACTTAGGTTTCTTATGTGACCTGTTCCTCCTTGATGGCCTTCTCATATTTTTTCATCTCTTCCTTATACAGACAACGACCCTTCTGAACAACCATATGACTTTCTTGAAATGTCTGCTTATTTTCCTCCATCTAATGATTTTAATTATCCTTTCTTGAGTACTGACAAAGAATGGTTTATTGTAGAAGGTTTCATGTATGATACAGAATGGTACAATCCTCATTTCGTTGCTCCATTTGATCTGCATGATTTCTACACCTTCTATAAACCTGAGCCTAATAAGTTCAGTGAAAAACCAGTCTTATCATTCAGTACTAAGAGCATAAGATGCCTCAAATGGCTCTTAAAGGATAAGGAGCAAAAAGGTAGATTCAGAAGAAGTCTCAAATGGAAGAACTGAAAATATGGATTGCCTGAATATCTCATGCAACCATTACTGCCATCAGAAGAAGAGGAATTGGAATCGGAAAAAGAGCACTCCGTAGGAGTAGGATCAAGCATCTTGCCAACTAACGTTCAATGATCATTTGATCTTGAACAATCTTGTTTTCTTGTTTCATATGCATTTAATAATGTGCTGACTGATTTCTTTGGATTCTAGTCATAAAAAATGGCTCTTTCCACGAACACAGAGTTCAAGATCAAATCCACCTTCCAATTCCACATTCCAGTTCTTTCTGGAGCTTCTAACTATGCCTTATGGAGGACCTGCATGATCCAAGCCCTACAAGGTGTTAGTGTATATCCCATCATCAACAGGACTCTTCTCTGGCGAACTCTCGCCACTCATGTATCTGCAGCAGCTGGTGTTGCTGAACACTGGCTCCCTAATGATGAAAGTCATAAATGGGTTGCTGTGGACATGAGAGCCATGTCCTTCATAGGAATGATGATGGAAAATCACCTCCAGAATTATGTCAACTTTGACTACACTGATTCCAATGACCCAATCTCTTTGGCCACTGATCTTTGGGACAACTTGCAAAACCTTTTTGCACCAACTGGCATCTCTGGAAGATTTCTTCTCTTCCATCATCTCACTCAACTCCACATTCGAGAGAAACACGCTCTTGAAGATATTGCTCAAATCATTACATTGTACCATCAGATGAATGCCGCAGGCTTACAGTTACCTGAAGAGCTACATGCAATGATGATGTTGACAAGATTACCAGACTCCTGGTATCAGTTCTCATCAACTTTGGTATAAATGACAGCCTTTGCAGATTTCAATCTGGATACTATCCAGACTTGAATTATCAATGAACTCAACTATCGTTCAAGCACTAAACTGCTGTCTCATAGGACATCCAATGTGGAAACCGAACCAAATTTGTATGCTAATGTGATAAAGCATGGACCTCCTTTCAACAACAATTGGAAGAAGAATTAGAAAGAGAAACAACCCCAAGGTCAATTCCATTCTGAACTGCCTAAACAAAAGCAGTATCCACAAAGGAATCAACAAGCTGGCACATCTGCCTCTCATGAGGGACAATCTCCCAAGAAGAAGCAGAACCATTCTAAACAGAACGAGAGAAATGCCAGACAGAGACAGAATGCTAAAGGCAAACAAAAAGCCTCCAATGAGTTTGAGGGAGTCGTGAATGAATTTGAAGGAGCAATAACCTTCGAAGAAGGAGAATATCTTGATCCAACCCTTTGTTTCATGGATCACCTAGAAGATTATCAAATGGAATATGAAGATGATGGTATGAACATCACATCCACACATGCAGAACCTGGATGGGATGGACCAGGACTTTCTACTCTCAATTTGCTCACTTTTCACATCAATCCCTTTTGAACCTGCCTTGTTGGAAACCATTCCTGAGGGCAATGAGGCAGAGTCTCCTATCAAACGGGATAAAGAAAAGAAGAAGCAGAAGAAAGTGAAGTTTCTGATTGGCAGATTAGCATCTAGTATGTCACATTTCAAGACTTATCAGGACAACCATCAGGAGAAGAAAGGACTTTCTCAAGCTCAAAAGGAAGAGCTTAGAGAATATGCCTTACTGATTGCTTCTAAACAATCAGACTAATACACTCAAATATGACTGTGAATATAATGTTTTTTACGCTTGCACAGTTGTGACTAATGAAAAGTCTTCCAAAAACATCATAACAGATGGTTGGTTGATTAATAGTGGTGTGACAAACCACCTTACCCCTTTTCTGGATGATTTCATGCAAATTGATGACCATGAAACCTATGCCACAATTGCAAATGGAGCCAAGGTTGCCATGTATGGCCCTGGAAAAGTAATCATCCAACCAAAACAGGGAAACATGTTACCTATCACACTTAATGGAGTGTGGTATGTACTATTGGCAAGACACCGAATCCTATCCATACCCACACTCACAGCTATGGAATTATGCTGTAAGATAACCAAAGAATACTCGTGATTCTTCAAACAAGAGGGTTCCATGGTACTGCAGGCCACTGCCTTGGTATCAGGATCAAACTTGCACTAAATGCAGTCATCACAGATTCTATCCTCTGCAGGTTTATTTGCCCTTGAAAAAGGAAAGTTACATCAACTATGGCATAAATGTCTTGGACACACCTCGAATAACACATTGAGACATGCTCATCGGCATTTTAAAGGCTTATCTGAAGCTTTGAACAAAGCTTGTCCAGATCCAACTTCTTGTAAAGGATGCTCTATGGGCAAAATGGCTCAAGTATCTTTTCAAGATTCTTTCACATGTGCATCCAAACCTCTTGCTCTTGTCCATTCTAACATAATGGGTCCTTTACCCACAGAATCCTGAGAACACAAGAGATACATATTAACTTTTATTGATGATTATTCAGGTTTCACACTCATTTTATGTTTGCGAAATAAAGATGATGTCCCAAGGCAATTTGCCTTTATGACCAAATGGTGCGAATCTATAACAGGATCTATACTAACTTGTGTCTGTTCAGATCGAGGGGGGAAATACATTGGACATTAGATGCAGTCATTCTTGACAGAACATGACATAAGTCATCAGACATCCATCCCTCACACCCCTCAACAGAATGAACGTGTAGAGAGGTTCAATTGTATATTGCTTGAAAAAGCAAATATAATGAGACATTATGCCTGTATGCCAAACATCTTTTGGCAAGATGTGGCTCAAACAGCCCTACACATCTATAATCGTCAACCCATATGCCGTCTTAGATGGAAGACATCATATGAGATATTCCTAGGAGAAAAACCTTCTGGATCTCATCTCAGGATCTTTGAATCTTTAGCCTATGTTCACCTTCCTACCATGGAATGAAACAAGCTTCAATCTCAAGCTGAAGAGATGGTCTTCATCAACTATCCACTGGATTTCAAAGGATATCACTTTTGGAGTACCACTCGTCGATGTGTCTTTGACTCAGCAACTGCTGTATTTGATGAATCCACTTTCCCATTTTGTTTGAAGAAAGGAAGAGACAAACCTAGACTTCCATCCAAAAAAGAACTTGATGAATCCTACGATCCTTATAAAGAAGATGAACCAAGGTCTGATCAACCATCAAGGTACATTGACATAGAGGTGCTGGTACATCCCAATCAACAATTTCCACCGCCAGATGGACAGAATGGCAGACAACCTCCCTATGGATCAGATCGAGGAGAAGATAGTAACAGTGATGATTTTTCTTCCCCTTATCATCATATCTCCACTAGATCACATACTCCTATGGATGAGACTTATCTCCATACTCCTATGGAATATACAAGACCATCCACACCTTGACAATCCACAGAACCACCTCCCTCATATCACACAAATACTACATCAGTACTTGGAAAAAGGACAAATCCAGATCCAAAAGACCAACAATTTGAAGAACATCCTTATGATGAACATCATGAATGGAAAATGACTCCCAGATATTGTCAAGATCCACCAAGGATCAGGATCCCTTAAAATTGGGTTAGGAGATCTTCTAGGATTTCAGTTCAGTGGATCATTCCAGACAATGTCTATGGTAATTGATCACCAGCTGAAGTTCTTTGTGAACAAGAAGAACATAATCCATATTCTTGAGTCCTTCCACTTCCATCAGATCCTGATAAAAAATTCACGACTATACTGTTGAATGAGAAAGATGATTTAGGACAGATGTATTCACAGCCTTGGATACATGCTCATATGACAGCAGCTACAATTGCTTCAGGAATCCCTAATGTATACAAGGACCTGAAAAAGCAACCATTGGAAGAACAAACCAAATGGAGAGCTACATGTGATGATGAAATCAAGTCACTTAACAAGCACAAGGTTTGGAAATTGGTACCTCCACCAAAGGATCAGAAACCCATTGGTAACCAATGGTGTTTTACCAAAATGAGCAATGGACACTACAAAGCATGCCTTCTTGCTCAAGGATTCACACAAGCCTTTGGGATTGACTACTTGGATACCTTCTCACCGGTCACATGGTTTAAAACCCTATGACAACTCACTGCCCTAGCTGCTTTGAACAATTGGGAAATCGAAGCACTAGATGTGAAGACCACTTTCCTGTATAGTGATCTTGAGAAAGAACTGTACATGAAACAATCAGAAGGATATGAAGTCAAAGGAAAAGAAACATGAGTTTGCTTACTATTGAAGGCCATATATGGCTTAAAGCAGGCCACACTGCAATATTCCATTACACTGCACAACTCTCTCCTGGAAATGGGATTCAAAAGATCCTATGCTGATCCAGGAACATACTACAAGTTTATCAACAGCGAAGTCATCATTATTTTAATATATGTTGATGATTCACTTTTTACTGGTAGTAACAAGGGACTCCTCATGCAACATAAGCAAGACTTCATGAAATGTTGGGAATCAAGAGATCTTGAAGAAGCAAAGGAATAGGTCCACTTGATGGTTAGCAACTGTGCTCGATTCATTTTGTTTGTGTAGAAAACAATGCACTCATCTAATGCAAAGGCAAGGAAAGTGATGGTAGTCTAGTTCTAATGAAACAACCTAAAACCTTTGAGCAATGTTGAGGACTTCAGTCGCCTTGTAGGACTTGGACTTGAGGGATAGAGTATAGTGGTGGTGCTACTAGACACTAGGTTCTAGGGAATACACCAGGAGAACTAGACTAAGGACTCAGCTTCACTAGTCTCTGGTTTATATATTCATGGATTGTGGCTATGCTACTATCAGAGTGGCATGTCTAAGGTGAGTCCGTATGTCTAGATTAGCCAATAGTGTATCATGCTTAGGATGCATCAGCGTCTGAGTAAGCATGTGATCATGCTGACAGAGCCATGACTGCAGAGTGACTAAGTGGCATACTGCCAACCCAACGAGGCAGCACAGTGATTAAATAAGAAGAGGTGGAAATGAAAGAGAAGTACACAGCTTAGCTGTGGCGGAATGGAAGAGAAGCCATCAAGGCTGTGAGATGAAGATTAAAGATGGCTGAGATCTCTGTATCCTGGATCTGAGATCTGGATTGGGCAAGGGTTCTTGTTGCCAGATGGAACTTAGTAATCTCAAGTCTCAGTGGGGCAAGACTGTGAGTTCTTCCATGCACTCTTGTGCCGTGTTAAATTCCGGTCCTCTGATGCAAGTCCAAGAGGTCTGGAGTTAGCATATACAGAGAAAGGGTCGGAGTAAGGACTTTATATACTAGAGTACATATCGGAGTTCAGAATAAGGAATGGAGATGATTAGGAATGCGATACGGAGAGACTGAGTAATCAATAGAATATTGGAGTTTGGAGGTAAGAAAGTACCGGAGGGCGATACACTAAAAAATGTAGTGTTACGAATAATAAGCTAAGATAAAAGGGATTGAGGCGGAGGCAGTGACGGAGGTACGGTTCGGAGATGTCAACTCCGGATACTTAATCACATGCGAATTACCGTGTCCCAGAGCAGTGCTTGACCTAATTCAGAATAGATTATAGTTTGGGTGGCACTCGGGATGTGGTAAGAGGGTCTCGCATGAGAAAGTAACTTGTATGGAGTGGAAGTGTGGACATCACCGGAGTTGTTCAGAGTTGCCTTAGGGGCTCCGGCATGGATATGACAGTATCCCCCTCTTAGGTCCAAGCCCTCGAGGACCAAGTGAGCCATGGGAAACGGAGTTGTGTGGTCTGGGTGTGCATCTGTCATGTGTATGGAGTTGTGTGAACAACAAACAGAATTGAGACTCCAATGGAGTTGGCACATAAAAACCTGGGGTCTATCGGAGTTGTCCATCATCTCATCTTCAACCTCTACGACCATATCCAGAACTGAAAACGTCAAGCAGTGGTCCAACGAGCGCCTCAAGGAGGACCCGAATGACAGTTTCGAGGTTCACCAGGTGAAGGCTCTCAAGTGGTGGCGGCGGATGTTGGAGCAGCGCGAGGCAGAGCAGAGGTGTGAGGAGGAAGAGAGGAAGAGGCATGAGGAGGAGAAGCGCAAGGCAGAAGAGAAGGCGCGGCATGAGGCGGAGGAGCAACGGCGACGGAGTGCTGAAGTGGCGGCGCAGAAGAGGGTGAGTCGATACCATCGACCGGAGTTCAGAGCTGATGCGGCATAGACGGAGGAGGTACAAGCGCAGCAACGTGCCGACAAGGGCAAGGGCAAGGCAAAGGTAGCACCTCGGTGCCTGTGGTGTGGAAAGCGGGACCTGGAGTATATTCCGGGTCCCGGTAAGTCTACGTCCTGTGCGGAGTGCCGTGAATCGAAGGCGAAGTATGAGTGGCCTGGAGCGGAGAAGATGGAGAAGAGGTGGCGTAAGGTGGACAACGAGGCAGGGCCATCGAAGAAGAGGAAGAGGACGGAGGAGTTGGACGAGGAGGAGGGTCCGAGCAAGGTGAAGGGGAAGGAAAAGGAAAAGGTGACGGTGGGCAGAGCGTCTGGAGGGGTAAGCGCAGAGCTTATTGAAGTCCTCCGTGGGATCTGGAGTGCGGTCGATGGCATAAGGTTACGCCTCGACCGCCAAAATTACTTACTCAACAGCCTCCTGCTCCTCAAGGCGGAGGAGGTCTATGGAGAGGAGGAGGAGGAGGAAGAGGAAGAAACAGACGTTCCAGAGGACGAAGAGGTGGAGGAGGCTCTGGGCGAGCTGGCGGGGCTGAGGGCGGAGGTGGAGGAAGCGGGGTTCTCCAGAGGTGAAGTGGAGGAGGATGGAGAGGGAGAGCAGGAAGTGTAGAGGACAATAGTAGTAGTTTTTGTTTTTGTTTTTAATAATGTTACTGTCTTGCAGCGTTAAACGAGTGAACAGAGTGAATCAGAGTGAAAACATCGGAGTTGTTCCGGTGCTAGGAAAGGATTGGTCCGGGCTTGTTGGGGTACTTCCGGTGGAAATCCTCAACAAATTCCTTGGCATTTCCTAACTCTGTGGCAAGTAGCCAGGAGGTCTCGTTGTCAGTACCTTCGTAACTGAGCCAACGTACTAAGTACAGGAGTTGACAATGGCGTCGTCTCCTATCGATTTTGGAATCAAGGATTTCCTTGATCTCGTACTCCGGTTCTCCGTCAACCTCGACCGGAGGTGGCAGAGGTTGGGCTCTATTCGGAATAGTGTTCAGAGTGCAAGGTTCTAGCTGTGAGATGTGAAAGACTGGGTGTACGGAACGCATAGAGTCGGGGAGTTTCAATGTAAATGAGTGTGTACCAGGTTTTGCAATGATACTGAAAGGACCGAGGTATCGTTCGGAGAGTTTCTTAGAGGGCCTTGTGGAACAGAGGTATTTCGCCTTAAGATATACCTGATCTCCGACCTTGAAGTCCGGAGCTGGACTACGCTTCTCGTCTGCTGGTCCTTGGTAGCATTTCTGCGCTTCCAGCATCTCCGACCAGAGGAAGTCGTGGAGTTGGTTCAAGTCCGTTACATAGGATTGGGCTGCAGAGGAGGTAAGATCACTATCGGAGCAGATGGAGAAGTTCGGATGATATCCTTTATTGGCAAAAAAGGGTGATATGCCTGTAGTAGCACTCGGCACATTGTTGTATGCGAACTCCGCAAGAGGCAGGAGTTCTGCCCAGTTGTCCTGTTGGTAGTTGCAGTATATCCGGAGGTATTGCTCGAGGGTTTGGTTAGCACGTTCCATCTGGCCATCCCCTTCTGGGTGATAACCGGAGGTGAAGTGGAGGCACATGTCCAAAGCTTTACCTAGGGATTGGAAGAAGTAAGATACAAACTCGGAGCCCCTATCGGAGGTGACATGGGAGGGAACTCCGTGCTTGGAGAATACATTCAACAGGAATAACTTGGCTAATTCGGGGGAAGTGATTGTATCATGAGTCGGGACGAAGACTACCTGCTTGAATAGCCTGTCTACCACTACGAGGATTGCTGTGTAGCCATCCGAAGAGGGAAGCTGTTCGATGAAGTCCATGGAGATGGAATTCCATGGTTTCTCCAGGACCGGAAGCTGTTTCAGGAGGCTGAACGGATGGTGACGGGGGACCTTGGCTCGAGCACAAGTAGTGCAAGAACTGACGTAGTCCTTGACAAAGGTCCAGATACCGGGCCATGTATATTCTCGGCAAATGAGTTCAAGGGTCCAGTTTTGTCTGAAGTGTCCGGCTGTAGGGTGGTCATGGAAGGTCCGGAGAATACGGAGACGTAGGTTGTTAGCTTCAGGGACATAGATACAATTGTCTCATAAGAGAAATCCTTCGGGGGAGATGGTCCATCGTGGGTCATCCTGCGACTCAGAGGAAAGGAGGGGAGATGTGACTGGGTCACTGGGTAAAGTGGAGAGAATGTCAGACCGGAGTTGGTCGACATCTATGAGGACGGAGGCCCGGAATAGTGGGGACTGGAGGTAGATAGCTCGGAGGGACAATGCGAGCTGTTCTTGGATGAAGATGGGCCTGTAATTGTCTGGATTGATGCGAGCATAGTCCTTATCCCTCTCTTTGGGGTAGACGTCCCAGCGTCTAGTCAACGCATCTGGTTTAGCTCCGAGCTTACCAGGCTGGTAGCGGACTATCATGTTGAACTGGCAGAGGAACTCCGACCAGCAGGCCTGGCAGCGGGTTAGGAGCTTGGTGGTGGAAAAGTACTCCAGGTTCTTGTGGTCCGTGACGATGTCTATGGGGAGTGTGGAGCCTTCGAGGTAATGATGCCAGTTAGTAAATGCCTCAAAAATCGCCAAAAGTTCCTTATCATGAGTGTTGTAGTTCAACTCCACTCCGGAGAGGGTGCGGGAGTAGAACGCAACAGGGTGAATCTCTTGATCAGAGCAGGCGATGGAGAGAATGCCAGTAATGGCGTAATCAGAGGCGTTAGTCTCAATGGTGATTGGAGCGTCCGGAATCCAGTGCACAAGCACCAGAGCGGAGGTGAACGCTTCTTTGAGATGGATGAAGGATCTCCTGCAGTCATCGGAGAAGTTCCAAGGAACTCCCTTTCGAGTCAGGCGGGTGAGGGGAACCACAATATCTGAATAACCCTGGATAAAACGGCGGTAGAAATTGGCGAACCCAAGGAAGGACTGGATGTCCTTGACTTTCCTAGGTTCAGGCCAATCCAGGATTGTCTGGATCTTCTCAGAGGCCATGGAGAGGCCAGAAGAGGAGAGAATGTATCCGAGGTATTCGACGGTCTCCGAATGGAACTCGCATTTCTCCAGTTTGAGGTAAAGTCTGTTAATGTGGAGGTGCCGGAGGACTTCCCGGACATGTTTGCGATGCGATTCCAAGTCATGGGAGTAGATTAGTATGTTGTTGAGGTAAACCACGATGCTTACGTCCAACATATCAGCGAAAATGCTATTGACGAAACACTGGAATGTAGCGGGGGCGTTGGTAAGTCCGAAAGGCATTACAAGCCACTCAAAAGATTTGTAGCGGGTCCGGAAGGTAGTTTTCCACTCATCTCCGTCGGCGATATGGACCAGATGGTACGTGTGCCGGAGATTGAGTTTCGTGAATATCTTGGCACCACTAGGGGCATCCAAGAGATCGGAGGTGCAGGGGAGTGGATAACGGTCTTTCTTTGTGATCTTGTTGAGTCCTCGGAAGTCGACACATAATCAGAGTGAGCCATCTTTCTTTCGGACGAAGAGAACGGGGGCGGCATGAGGGGAGGACGATTGGCGGATGAAGCCGATTGTCAGATGTTCGTCTAGGAAATCTCGGAGGGACTGTTGTTCGGTGGGGGACATGGAGTACAACTTTCCTATCGGAGGTGTTGCACCTTCCTCCAGCTTGATCTTTAGGTCGAAAGGCCGATGAGGCGTGAGCATATCAGCCTTCTTCTTGCTGAAGACATCTTTGAAATTGTGATACTCTGAAGGAACTCCGGAGAGATCTATGGGTTCCTCGGAAGTGTCAGTGTTAGTGATGGTGGCAGAACGAGCGGAGAGTGAGCAGAGGGAGAGGATGAACTGGACTGAGCCTTCCAATTTGCATGCGCATTTGAAAGCAGCAGTGTTGACAAAAGAGATGGGTGGACATCGAAGTCCGGGGGCTTTGGGCAAATCCGTGGGGGTTGTTTCTGGGGAACTCTGGGGAGAAGAAGTCTCGGAGTTCAGTTCCGGAGGGACAGAGTCTGATGTCGGGGTTGGCATTCCTGTGCTAGAAGCTTGGAAAGTGATGCTGCTCATAGCCCAGTTAATCAACAGATTGTGGTGGGCGAGCCAGCAATGTCCTAGTACTAGTGAGCACGAAGAATCCAACGAGGTTACATAAAATGTATCGGAGGTGGTTTCACTCATAGCAAAGGAAAGTGTTAGGTCTACAGCGGAGGAAATGGAAGCAGAAGAGGATCCGTCGAAGAGACGGAGGAGAATCAGAGAAACGGAGTACATAGGAATATTATGCTTTTCTACAAAAGCAGAGTCTATAAAACAATGAGTAGATCTGGAATCGAGAAGAGTAGGTACATCAGAGATAGAGTACTGCAGAAGAGAAATAGACGGATGGAAAGAATTAGGATCGGAGAGAGTGGATGCATTGAGATGAAGCTCTTGAGGAGCACAGTCTGGAACAACGCGACTTCCAGCCTGTGCTTCACTGGAGTCGCGCTCTATTTTTTCGCCTTGGAGGAGGCGGAGCTTGTGGTGGGCGCCGCAGGAGTAGCAGTGGCAGCACGGGCCTTCGAAGCTCTAGAGGTGGACTTCAGACATTCCTTGGTGGTGTGCCCAGACTGTCCGCAGAAGAGGCAGAGTCCAAGTTTCATTCGGCGTTGGCGCTCCTCAGGGAGGTGTTGCAATCGCTACACAACGGACAACGTACTTAGACAATTTCTCATTTTCTTCCTATCTTATCGCGATAATGAATGCATCTTATCTTTCGCAGACCCAGCACAAGAGTGCACGGTAGGACTCACAGCTTTCCTCCTACGGGAACTCGGGATCACTAAGTTCCAGCTGACTCTGAGATACTCGCCTGATCCAGATCTTAACCAATTTAGGATACGAAGATCTCTGTCACTTTATTCATTTCCGCCTTACGCCTTGACAGCAATGGCATTCATTTCCCACTGCCACATCTACGATGAGGCATACAACTTTCATTTCCGCTCAGGGCTATGCCCAGCTTCCATTCCTTTTATTTCCGCTTCACAGCCTCGATGGCTTCTCTTCTTTCTGATCTCCGTTACTGCGGATGACTGATAACTTATCTTGGCTGTGCCGAGTACAATACGCCATTGGCTAGCATAGACTGCTATCCAAGCTTCAGGATTGGTCGATAGCTGTAGCACAAACATGTACATACAGCTCCATAGTCTATATATACCGGGAGACACTGAGGCAACGGTCCTCAGTCTAGTCTCTTGGAATTTTCCCTTCAAGCGACTTTCGATTCTTGAGTACTAGTGCAAACCTAAAGCTTCGCTTTCCGCAATCTTGCTATAAGGTTGTTTCACTAGACTAGACTCCTCATCTTTACCTTTGCCCTCGTATTCAAGACAAGAGTACGTTGTAATACTTACGAACCATACGGACATCGAGCACAGCGACTAACGGTAGTACGCACATAAGTGCCGATCTCTTTCCACAGATCCCTCCCTTCTATAGCCGTAGACCGAGAACAGTACGCACGCCATATAGCTCAGTTCTTAACGTCCAAAATTAACATAAGAGAAGAGAAACAGTCAGCACAGGTTTAGAAGTTGGGCCGCTGGGACTAGGGTGTGGACAAGCACCAGACGACTTTACCGCTGACTTAGACAGCTCAGAGAGAGAACAGTCACCACCGATCCACCCCCGCTTCCATACCCAAGCCATCTCGTGGCTAGAGAGGTTGAAAGAAGACTTGACCTCTATATTGAGCCCGTACGAAGAAGAAACAGACCCAAACAACTTCACCCCCGAGAACACTCCGCCTCCTTTCACCCGCCTCGTCCAAGGGCCCCTACTCCCTCCAGTGGGCCACCAATTTTACAACACCACCCCCGTCAGAACAATCTCCGCTCCTCCTATCAAGAAAGAGCTCTTGCCAATAAATGTAAGGCTTTCCTTAGGAGAAAGCTCCAATCCAAAGAAGCGAGGACATTCAGAGATCGAGCTAGGCTCTCTCTCACCCCTATCCTCCCTCTCGCCCACTCCTCCTCCTCCTACCAAACGGCAGAGGAAAATCTACAAGAAGAAAGCGTTTAGAGTCGGATAGGGACCACTCCCAGGATATCATATTCCCGCATCGATAAAGAGGTTGAGAGATGTGAAAAGGATAGATTACAAGAAATTCTTCTAGGAATATAATCATTTGTTCTTAATCAAGAAATGTCTGGAAGTCAACCTCGCAAACCAGCAACCCCACAAACCGTCCTTCCCCCCATCCTTGCAGCCAGCCTCACAGCTCTAAGCCTGCATCAGGACCAAGATATTGCCGAAGTTGGCGCACAACTACGTCTGTACCTCGAAGCATCAGAAGAATCACACCTCTCTGCACAAAGACAGAGAGAAAGACTCTCAGAGATCATTGATCATCAGAGACTGACGATTCAACAACTACGAAATGATTTGACACAGGCAGAAGACCAGATCGCTGCCACACCCGTCGGAGTTCAGGGAGTGGCTCCACGGGCCGAACTGAAGCTCTTAAAGATCATTGCGGACCCTGGAGACTTCGACGGAACGAGGGGTCGAGTATTCAATGAATGGTGGGGGAAAATCCTTATGTGGAAAGCAGAAAACCCCCGCGTTCTCAACAACAACACGGCGGTCTGGGCCGTACTCTCCCGGATGAAGAAAGGCGACGCAGCACGAGTCGCCAACACTATCTTCCAAGGTGCGCAAACCAGGGGCTGGCCCTCTTGGAAAGAATTCACAAAGGTAATGCTGGCACATTTCCGCCCCATCAACGACAAAGAGTGGCACAAGCAACAGCTGCTACACCTTACTCAAGGAAAATCAGACATGGCAACATTCTTGTCCAAGTTCGAGTCACACCAATTCGTGGCAGAATTACACCCGGCTCACCTAATCGATCTCCTCTACCACCATGTGGATCAGGAGATCGTAAGGAGATACATGCGGGAAAATGGTTATCCGCAAGACCTAGACGCCTTCATCACTTACCTAAAGGTACAAGGCGAAAGAGAAAATCTAATGAAACTCCTTGCAAGAGGCACCACACGAGGATCCGAACTGAGAAAACCGTCCCGCGACCCAAACGCGATGGACATCAACACGACTTGCACTGCTGCCCACGAATGTTTCGGCTGTGGTAGCAAAGGACACTTTACTAGAGATTGCAAGCACCCGGACCTCCGAAAATGTCCAGAGTGCGGATATAAATCGGTCCGAGACCAATCCCACCGAAAAGATTGCTCCAAGAAGCGATCCAGAAATGTCCGCGCCTCCGACGATGAAGGCGCCACCTCCTGGGAAGAGGATAAAAGCACCATAAGGAACGTCCGCTCCGCATCAAGGAGCCGGACCAACAGTAACGCCACTCCGCCGCCAAAACAGGAGCAGAAAGGAAAGGGCCGTGACTACATGGCCAATATACAAGGAATGGACTTCGAAGCTGCCCGGGCCTGATTCCGGGATTATGAAAATCTGGCTTCGAAATTGGGAAAAGGCCAAGCCTAAGCCATATTGGGAATGATAAGGGCTCAACTGGACAAGTTTCTTTTTCTTCTTGGTCTCCTACTTACGTACAAAAACCCAAAAATAACTCCTCTGTAAATTCATTCTCCCTACTTACGATTGACAAATGTACGGAATCAGATGCCTCGGACATCTCCGAACAATGTTCCCCTAACTTAACAGAATCTTCATTGCCAACAGGGGAGTCCTCTCAAAGGCTCGGCCGGGGCATTACACTGGTGCTTAATTCCCCTCAAAAACCCTCATCTCATGCCACTGTCGAAGATCAATTTCCCGAAGACATCTTCGTCAGAAATGTTCATCTAGATCAAGAAATCCTTCTAGATATCTGCATCGCCCCCTTCGCGAACCGTTGTGAAGACAACTATACCCACACTAAAGCCCTGCTAGATAGTGGAGCTAATGCCATATTTATCGACCGCAAATGGGTGCAAGACATCAAACTTCCTCTCACAAAACTCCGACACGAGATCCCCGTCTATAACGTAGATGGAACCAAAAACTCCGCAGGAAGCATCTCCCATGCAGTGGAGCTGGTAGTAGAGTTCCAGGGACACCGTGAAAAGGTTATGGCAGAAGTAACTGATCTGGGAAAGAACGCCTTCATCCTTGGATATGAATGGCTTAAACGACACAACCCAGAAATAGACTGGACGAAAGGGACAGTCCAGATGACCCGATGCCCACGTCACTGCCATCACTTGCAGAGCAAGCCCCTTTTCTTATGTCTTCAGGAAAAAGAGGAAGGGGATCTCCAATACCAGGTCCACGCCACCATTAGAGCACTAGAAGTGCAAAAAGAACAAAAACAAGATCCGAAACCTTCAGTGGAAGATCTTGTCCCCCTCGAATATAGAAAATACTATAACGTATTCTCAAAAAAGGAATCGGAACAAATGCCACTCCGAAAACCATGAGATCACGCCATAGATCTCAAAGATACCTTTGAACCGAAAAAGGGCAGATTGATTCCCCTTTCAGTAATGGAACAAGAAGAGGTCAAAGCCTTCCTAGATGACCAGTTGGCTAAGGGATACATCCGCCCTTCTAAATCCCCCCAAACCTCTCCAGTCTTCTTCGTTCCAAAAAAGGATGGTAAAAAACAAATGGTACAGGACTACTGATACCTTAACGAACACACGGTAAAGAATAATTATCCCCTCCTGCTCATATCCCAACTAGTGGATAAACTTCGCGGCGCAAAGCTCTTTACGAAAATGGACCTCCGATGGGGTTACAACAACGTCCGAATTAAGGAAGGTGATGAATGGAAAGCCGCTTTCGTCTGCTTCAAAGGCGCATTCGAACCCTTAGTCATGTACTTCGGGTTATGCAATTCCCCCGCCACCTTCCAAGCGATGATGAATGAAATCTTCGCCGATATGGACGATGTTGTGGTGGTCTACATAGATGATCTAATGATATTTACCAAGATGGACGATCAAGCTGAACACGATCAGATTGTACTTGAAGTTCTTCGCCGGCTCGAAGAAAACGATCTTTACGTAAAACCGGAAAAGTGTACCTTCCGCGCCACAGAAGTCAACTTCTTAGGCATGATAGTTGGAAGAGATGGGATTAAAATGGACAATACAAAAGTCCAAGCCATTCTGGAATGGCCAGTCCCAAAGAACCTACACGGAGTCAGATCCTTCATGGGGCTAGTGAATTTCTATAGATGCTTTATCAATGACTATTCGAAAGTGGCTAGACCACTTAACGACTTAACAAAGAAAGACACCCCATTCGTATGGACTGACAAGTGTCAGGAAGCGTTCGACACACTCAAAAGACACTTTACCACCGCCCCAGTTCTCGCTTATCTGGATATAGACTGCAAGTTCCGAGTCGAGAGCGACTCCTCGGACTTCGCCACGGGCGCTGTACTATCTATTTTAAAAGACGATAAATGGCACCCGGTTGCCTATTCGAGCCATTCGATGACAGATCAAGAACGAAACTATCCCATTGCCGATAAGGAAATGCTAGGCGTTATCCAAGCACTAGAGCAATGGTGACACTACCTAGAAGGTGCTAGACACCAGTTTGAGATCTGGAACGATCATGCGAACCTACAATGGTTCATGCAGCGACAAGACCTCAATTGACAGCAAGCTCACTGGGCTCAATATTTATCCTGATTCAATGCACTTTGGGTGCATAAACCAGGAGCCTCAATGGCTAAAGCAGACACCCTCTCTAGATGAGAGGATCATGCAGAAGGAATAGACGATGACAATAAAGGAATATTAGTCATCCCCCCAGAGATGATCCATTCGACCACGGTCTCGATCACCAATGAAGGGGCCCAAATTAGACATCAAATCTTCTTAGAAATGTGCAAGCTCTCAGAACAGGACATATGAAACTAGAACGCGAACATGGAATCCGAGAAGAACGTGACGGCTGCCTTTTCGATGACAATGGCCGTCTTTACGTACCCCCATCTAACTTATTAAGGATGTCGATCATCCAATCTGCTCATGACCCCCTAGTTCATTGCCATCCAGGTTACCAAAAGACCCTGGAAATACTTAGACGTAATTATTTCTGGCCTGGAATGACTTCGACAGTCAAGGATTACGTCGCTAGATGCGATGCGTGCCAAAGACACAAGGGATCTAATCAAGCCCCTAGCGGGCTACTCCAACCGCTTCCAATCCCCGAACACCCTTGGGAACACATCACCGCTGATTTCATTACAGATCTCCCCCTTTCCCAAGGATTCGACTCTATCTTGACAGTAGTAGATCGGTTTAGCAAGGAAGTCGAACTGATCCCCTGCACAAAAAATGTATCCGCCCTGGAAATGGCCAAACTATTTATGAATCACATCTGGAAGCATCATGGACTTCCACTAACGATCACCTCCGATCGCAGACCCCAATTCACATCGGAAGTTATGAAAGAAATTAACTGCAGGCTCGGAATAGAAACTAAACTCTTGACCGCCTTCCATCCCCAGACGGACGGACAATCTGAGATTGTAAACAAGGAAGTCGGGAAATTCCTACGTATTTATTGCTTTAACAGGCAAAATGAGTGGGCAGACTGGTTGTCACTCGCTCAGTTCTCCATAAATCAGAAGAAGCATACCACCACCAAAAAGTCCCCCTTTGAGGTGACACACCCTTATCCCGTTCGGGCAGGACCCTCTACCTCATCAGCCGCACAAAGCTCGAAAGCACCCACCACTGATGATTACCTCAAGCTTCTCTCTGACGTAAAAAAGAACATCGCCGATGCGCAGGAACATATGAAACGTCAAGCTGATAGACACCGGTCCTCGGCACCGGCTTTTACCGTTGGAGACCTAGTATGGCTCTCCACAGAGAACCTTAAATTAACCCGTGCTAGCCGCAAACTCACCGAGCGATGGCTAGGCCCATACGCCATCACTGCCTTGGCAGGACCAAATGCGGTTACGTTACGGCTACTCCGATCCATGCGCATTCACCCAACAGTCAATGTATCCCAGGTCAAACCATACAAGGAACGCCTAGAAGGCCAACCAGTTAGACACCCAGGCCCCGTGCAAGTCACGGAGGACAGAGACAATGAATGGGAAGTCGATTACATAGTCGACTCGCGCTACAAGGGACGCCGATTAGAATATTTAATCCACTGGAAGGGCTACGATGAGACTGACCATACGTGTGAACCCGTCAGTAATCTGACAAACACAACAAAGTCTATACGAGATTTCCATACACGTCACCCGGCTGCCCCCCGAACCCTTTCTATCGACCCCTCCAAATTCCTATTTTTATTCAAATCAACCAGCGACAACCGATCGGAGTTACGTCACCACTCTGAAATCCCCTTCGATCACCTGGAATGCGATCCATAGAGAGGGGGTAGTGTTGCAATCGCTACACAACGGACAACGTACTTAGACAATTTCTCATTTTCTTTCTATCTTATCGCGATAACGAACGCATCTTATCTTTCGCAGACCTGGCACAAGAGTGCACGGTAGGACTTGTAGCTTCCCTCCTATGGGAACTCGGGATCACTGAGTTCCAGCTGACTCTGAGATACTCACCCGATCCGGATCTTAACCGATTTAGGATACGGAGATCTCTGTCACTTTATTCATTTCCGCCTTACGCCTTGACGGCAATGGCATTCATTTCCCACTGCCACATCTACAATGAGGCGTACAACTTTCATTTCCGCTCAGGGCTACGCCCAGCTTCCATTCCTTTTATTTCCACTTCACAGCCTCGACAGCTTCTCTTCTTTCTGATCCCCGTTACTGCAGATGACTGATAACTTATCTTGGCTGTGCCGAGTACAATACGCCATTGGCTAGCATAGACTGCTATCCAAGCTTCAGGATTGGTCGATAGCTGTAGCACAAACATGTACATACAGCTCCATAGTCTATATATACCAGGAGACACTGAGGCAACGGTCCTCAGTCTAGTCTCTTGGAGTTTTCCCTTCAAGCGACTTTCGATTCTTGAGTACTAGTGCAAACCTAAAGCTTTGCTTTCCGTGATCTTGCTATAAGGTTGTTTCAGGAGGAGTTTGCTGTCCTTGCCAAGCTTGGACAAGATGGTGTCAGAGGTGGAAGGATTGGTATCCTTCTTGTTGTTGTTACTTCCGGAGTTGGAGGTGGAACCGGAGGTGGAGGTGGAGGGGCCTTTGGACTTGTCGTCCTTGGGCTTGGGAGTTGAAGAGGTGTTGGATGACATAGATGATGATTTCGTTGCGGAGGAGCTTGTGCTGCCCGTGTGTGATCCTGAGACCTTGGCAGTGTGCAGAATTTCTTCCTTGCGCTCCCAATACCTGTGGTCGATCTGCTGGGCGAGCTCTCGGAGGTCACGGAGATTGTCCGGCTTGCCTTGACGAGATAACTTGTCCTTGATGCGATCCGGGAGTCCGACATAGAAACTACGGCGGAGTGCGCCAGCACCCCAATTGCAGACTTGGCTTGCCAAACGATTCCATTCGACGATATACTTGGAGATCTGGTGGCTGTCCTTCATGCGGAGTTGCTCAAGTTGAGCTTCCGTGTCAGCGACAGGATTGTGCAGACCAAAATTAGACTGTAATTCAAGGAGGAAGTCAAGCCAACTATCCATCCAAAGTGGGCAGGCTCCCAGAGCCTCATGTCCGAGGAGGTCCAGTTCGAAGTATTCGAGCGTGATGCCCTTGAGGTAGGATTGGGCGAAGGTGACCTTTTGTCGATCCCTACGGAAAGACTTGGGGCTGGCTTGAAAGATAATCTCGCATTGTATGATGAAGGAATGGAGTTTCTTCAGGTCAGTCCCATCAAAGGGATCTGGTTCCCAGACCTTAGGCTTTGGGCCTTCAGAGCTTCACTTTCTGATTGCTTGTCGAGTCATGTGCCTAATGGCATCAGCCAGTTGAGTGAATGGCTCGAATGCGAGCGGGACTTCATTACGGTCTTCTTCGTCAGGGTGGGCCCGGAATGGGTCTGGACTCAAAGCTCAACTAGAGGAAGGTGAGGAGTTGGAGGGGTCGTTACCATCATCGCCATCTCCGGGTTCTGGAGTGTCTGGTCAACCTGGGAAGTTCTCTTGTTGATCATCTTCTTCCAAGATCCTAAAGCGAGGAGGTCTCAGAGACTGATCTTCGAACGAGTCAGGTAGCTCCGTTAGCGGAGACAAGACACCCATGCCTCAATGTGCGGAAATGGATGGGGCAGAAGGTCTGGCAGTGAGGCTGATAAATTCACCTGGGATGCTTCGATGACTGCCAAAGACAGAGTCAAGAGCACCTCGGTGGGAGAAGTGGGTATGCATAGCTATATAGGAAGGTAATGAGTCTTTTACAAGTGGGAGTACGAATATACTGTTAAAGTCCGGTCCTCCGATGCAAGTCCGAGAGGTCCGGAGTTAGTGTATACAGAGAAAGGGTCGGAGTAAGGACTTTATATACTAGAGTACATATCGGAGTTCAGAATAAGGAATGGAGATGATTAGGAATGTGATATGGAGAGACTGAGTAATCAATAGAATATTGAAGTTCAGAGGTAAGAAAGTACCGGAGGGCGATACACTAAAGAATGTAGCGTTACGAATAATAAGCTAAGATAAAAGGGATTGAGGCGGAGGCAGTGACAGAGGTACGGTTCAGAGATGTCAACTCCGGATACTTAATCACATGCGAATTACCGTGTCCCAGAGCAGTGCTTGACCTAATTCAGAATAGATTATAGTTTGGGTGGCACTCGGGATGTGGTAAGGGGGTCTCGCGTGAGAAAGTAACTTGTACGGAGTGGAAGTGTGGACATCACCGGAGTTGTTTGAAGTTGCCTTAGGGGCTCTGGCATGGATATGACATGCCAGATCTGCAAAGTGAAGATAAGATATGTCCATGTTCGTGATTAAATAAAAGAAAAGAGAAATAACGCTAAGTCCGTGTTGTGTTGTAGTGCATTTGCAACAGGATTACCTGATTGTCCTTTATCACAGTCATGATAAGGACCTGGGCTGCGCTGTCACACTCAAGCCACTCTTTCTGGCTGGCAGTGTCAAACAGCATGGGCAGTCCATTAACAACCTCAAGTAAGTTTTTGTTGTGAAATATGGCAATAATCCTAGTCGACCAAGCTAACCAATTGTCTTTAGCTTATCAACTTTAGAGGCCATGATATTAATGGCCAAGGTGGTGATAGACACAGGAGCATCCTGCAGCAGCACAGAAATGGGACCTTGAATGGGTGATAATCCTGCCTGCAGCAGCGAAATAGGGGGAAGCTGTACAGGCAGCAGTGGTGGCTGTGGCTGAATAGAAGGCAGTTGGAGGAATGACAGCAGTTCTCCTTCAGGATGAGAAAACATGGTGATAATGATTGAGTAGTGTGATTAGAGGAGTTCAGCAAGGCTCATAACCTCTAAATGAGGTCACATGAGTGGGTCATAATGGAATCCAATAGGACTTCACTGTGCAGCAGGCAAGGAATATAGGTCAGCAAGAGAGACTTACCAACAGGTGGAATGGATCTTGAACTAACTGATATAGGTTGGGTTGCTGTAGTGCAATAGTACAACCGGAGCAAGGGCTCAACAGTTGAGAGTGGACTAGTGTGTGTTTGAAGGAGCTTGTTAGACTGAGAGACCTATGCGTCTCTCATGTACTATTTATATGTACAAATGATAGTGGTTATCTCTTATCTCCACGATAAGAGATACTGCAGATAAGAAGATAAGGAGGGGCAGTGCTTATCTATCTAAATAAAGAAAGATAAGGAAAGATATCAATAAGCGTGATCATGACACGTGTGCTGTGCTTGATAAGAACAGAGCACAGCATGTGGTCAGAAGTATGTGTCAGAGATAAGAGAAGTTATCTAATCTTATCTGAAGATAAGATCAAACACATAATTCCAACAGGTCAGACATCAGGCGAGACAATGGGGGATGAGGATCAGGAAGAATGTCCTTATGATCCCCTATGCTGCAGCTTGTTATTATACTCAACTACTGAATAGCTAGCATAAGCCTATAGATTATCTTATTGTTTCTATTGTCGGCACACTAGGCCGAGTGTAGCTTGTAGTTGTTTGTCTCGTAGACTCAACACATTTAATCCCGCCGCGATTTTTCAGCCCGCCGCGCCGCGTTTTTAGTAGCCTAAGTACCATATTTCTAGTAATGCACGCCGCACCACATTTTTATAGCCTAAGTATCGACTGTATTGCACTACAGTTTAAAACACACTCAAAAACTGTGCATTGGAGGCCAAGAAATACATTTCAATTGCTACTTGTGGACTTTGTGAACTTTCGCCGAGGCCGCTTTCACACAGTTCATTTTCTCCACTACTGGCACTTGACCCCCAGCCGCACACCCGTGCCGTCTCTATTCGAGTCCATCTACTTGTCTATCACCCTACCATACCTCTTCAAGTCCGACCGCTCGTCTCACACCCTCGAGTTCCTCACTTCCCACTGCCGCTACATTCATTCAAGCGCAACTGTTCATCTCATGCCCCGCCACTTCGATTAGAGTTCTACTACTTGTCTCCCGCACCGTCCTCAACCGAGCACAACTGCTCATCTCACACTCCCGCCATGTCATTTTGAGCTTGACCACTTGTCTCGTGCACCCGCCATCCTTGGAGCCCGACCGCTCATCTGCGCCTGTCAGGTCAATTCGAGCGCCACCACTCGTCCCCCACACCCGCCGTCCCTATTCAAATGCAGCTACTCATCTCACACCACCACCGTGTTATTTCGAGCGCCATCACTCGTCCTCTGCACCTGCCGTCCCTCTTGGAGCCTAGCTGCTCGTCTCCCGCGTCTATCGTGTCAATTCGGGTGCCACCGCTCATCTCACCTCCCACCGTGTCGTTTCGAGCCCGACCGCTTGTCTCCTGCGCCCCTCGTGTCGATTTGAGCCCGATCACTCATCTCACACACACCCTGCACCTACCGTCCCTCTTGGAGCCCGCCCGCTCGTCTCCTATGCCAATTGTGTCAAATCGAGTGCCACCGTTCATTTCATACTTCCGCTGTGTCGTTTGGAGCCCGACCGCTCATCTCACACCCCCATCGTGTCATTTCGAGCGCCATCGCTCATCCTCTGCATCTTCCGCAAGATGATTGCTGACGGAAAGGACTCGAAAGGGTACATACCTGTACTGTTCGAGGTTGTCATACTTACCTTGCTAACAATGACAGGAAATCTATGTCAAGGGGCTATTAAATGAACTTATGCAGCTCCAAAAAATCTGTCAGCATCCCTTCTTGTTCGAAAGTGTCGAGGACAAGGTCAGTCCCAGCCGTATCATCGACGACAAACTCATCCGTTCCTATAGAAACTCGAACTGCTTTCTCGTACCCTCCCCAAGTTTTCTTGCTACAGAAAATATACCTAGTACCTAATACAAAGTTATTGGATTTTGTATTTAGTGTGTGGTGCTTAGGCTGAAAAATAAGGAGGGTTGGGTTTCATATTCAGCGCGGTACTTAGGCTACTAAAAACGCGGCGCGGTGGGCTGAAAAATCGTGGCGGATTAAATGTGCTGATTTAACATCATAGACAACACGTCTTACCGCGACTTGCAGCGCCTGAACCCAAATACGTTAGGCAGTGTGTCGTATGGAATTTAATGGCGGGTTTGTTACTTGAACTAGAAGATCCCTCTGGATCGGGAAATCATCCAAAAATGGTCATGAATGTGTCTCGAAATTTTGATTGGAAGGCCTGTCGGGTATGAACCTTGGCTGATGTGGCGAACAATCAGTTATGTCACACGAGAGATGAGCAAAATTCGAATCATTGACGCACGGGGATGACGCCGGAGTGGGTCAATTGCATTAGGGGCTTGTGAGGATGCGTCGGGACCACCAAAATCTGGTAGACTCCGGTGATTTTGATCCGTCGTCGCAAGTGCCAACTCGAAGCCTGATTCGGATGGGTTATCTTAGGGAGCTCACCGAATGTCTTCACTGGATGTCATCGGAAAGGTGAGAGTCAATTGAATGTTGACACGCCTATTCTTCCTTTGCTCGCCAAGACCGAGAGGTGTCCAGACTTCAAATACGCGAACTATATACACCCGCTACCCAAATGATAGACTATACTTCAAGTATAAGATTTCTCATTCCATTTCCCGCTAAAATCCCCCTGAATCCCGAAAGGTTTGTAACTAGATCGAGTTATCGATTGCACTCAGCCAGAGGATCCGGTGATGATGATGGTGGTTTGGGGGTTTTCCACCTCCGCAAAGTTGCGTATCTTTTCGTACGGTGTCAGCATCCGTGTTCCACAACCAAGAGGAGAGAAGCATACTCCGGAGAGGTAAAAGTGTCCGACAGTGAGCACGCCTTCCCCGTTAAACCAGTTCGGCGTCGTCACCGAGATGTTCTGGTATGCGTTCCCGGCGCTAGTGAACCCGGTGGGTTGGAAGTTGCCAGTGTGGATAATAACACCCAGGCCACCGTCGGTGGGACAGCCACCCAGGCAGGTGGAGACACCTATCGCGATGGCAATTTCTTCGACTGAATCGGACGTCTTCTATGTCAGCGTCGGTCAGTCAATTCACTTTTCAGAGATATGGGCCAAGGAAAACTAAATCCTTGGTGCGGCACCACGTACAGATTCTTCAAGCTGAATGGTCAAGGGCGAGCCGGCAGCCAGCTTGGCGCCTGCAGCAGGTTCGACGATGGTGATTTTTTGCGCAAATGCAGCGCTCGCGAGCACCGCAGCGACGAGGAGCTTCTTGAACATGATGTGAAGTAAGTAGGAGATGGTGGGTGCATTCGTACTCGGGCGTCGCCCATTTTATACGTCAGTGCCCACCAGGTCATAAAATTGTGGTGTCAGCTTCATCAAGAAAATTGAGGCATCTACCATGTGGGACGCAAGCTGAGAATGACACGTGCGTGAATTGATGTGGTGGCAGATGGCGTCCTTTTCCGTATCCGGGTTGCGGATCTCCAGGAGAATGACATTTGGAAATATAACGGTGCTTACCGAACGTCTGGTCAAGACGGAATCATGATATGAGACCTAGACGCTTGTTGGATAACTTGGGTGTCTCAATTGCCGTATATTCAGCCATGGTCGACATGGAATAACACTAGTATAAGTAAACCCTCGTCAACAGCCAGACTACAAAGTGCGGAGGTAGATCCGACCCTGAAGTTCCGGAAAGTGTGTGCGTCAACAGGTGACGGTTTACACACAGCCTAATCGTATTACCTAGTAGAATATAGTTCAGCCCGAGTCAGAGGGATTTCAATGTCATTGTGGCACAGGTACCGATGGATACGCGTTACGCGTTCCTGCCAAGGGCCCGCACGTGTGTGCATGGATTGTTTGACGTGGCCAAGCCGCTGACCAAAGTCGACGGGTGAAGCTGTGCCAGGTCGGTAAAGGTTGGTACAACGACGGTCTGGACATCTGCAACAGTTGTTGGGCAGCCAAAACGACCGACGTCAGCGGCGTATGGTTGCTTCAAACGACTCTGCCAGGTCTGCCATCGGTTTTGCCCTGGCTTGCACTTTGACTTCCCCCTGGAAATCCCCATATGCTAGCTTCGAGGGGTATGCGAATGTCGAAGGAAAATTGTCACTGGCTCGACCTCGGTGCCCGGTGACGGCTCGTTAGAGTTGGTTAGCATAGTCCCTCAGATCCGGATTTGTATGGTTCAGTTGTATTTTCAAGTTACCGGTTCATCCCAGTTAGCCAACAAGTGAAAATAGGACGAAGTCGCCGGGGAAACTGAGCTGAGGAAATCTACTCGATGACAGTTGATTACGTATATCAGGGTCACTCGGGCCGAATGCCAGCGAGGGCGACAGGTGCCAGGACAAGTGTCATAGATGCCCTGGAGCGAATAAGGATTGTTTCCGATGAAAGGAAATGGAAACGAACACAGTTCCCCAATCCAACCTCGCCTTTTATTCCGGCTGATCCCTAATGAATTCAAGTCCATTCATGAGCGTGGCTTTTTTTTAGCTGTATGACCAGCTTACCCGCTGGCGTTGCTTGGGTGCCATAGCGTCTTAACAAAACACTTGGGACGCTTTGGGTTAAACCCTTCTTCCACCCGTATTGCACTGATATCCTCGCCGAAACAAGAGTCATACACAGACGTGTCCGACCATGTCGGTTCAATGTCAGCATCAACAATTACGCCACGGGCTCGACAGGTCATCCCCGTCATTTTCCTCCCACTTAGGTCACATATTGCTTACAACTGTTCGTCTCTGAGCACTCACAGAGTCGAAGACTATCAACCTTCCATGTACGTGTCGACATGTGGTGTCCTGTTCCTTTGTTTTGTCCTCGATCAAAATTCCTACCTCGTCTCGGCATGTGTCTATGGCGGTCGGTCCGGGAGGTACACGGGAGTCCCGACTGAAACTCACCGTAGATGTGAAACGGCGGTGGCGATCGGCCATGTCACAACCTGTTTCGACTTCTGGTCAACCACGAGTGAAGATGGGGTGAGCCGTCTAACCTAACCCGCCATCCCACACCTGTAAATAAATGAGGTGATCACGAGAGGTGCCACGGTGGCGGGTCATTAGATTCTATACCTATGTTACTTGGTCCATCTAGAACATGCATACGATGCATCCTTTCCGTCTTGATCAACATTTTGTGATATTCCCTGACAATAGGTCGTCGAGCGTCGTCGAACTATGATGATGATGTCCAAAGAGTGAGCGTAGAGAAAAACACTTACCGATCGATAGTCGAACAATCTGTTTTCGCACAACTCCTGTGAATGTGGGCAAACGTAAATAGTGTTAGCAATTACTCTCATAAGATCCATTCTCTGAACAGTACACAGTACGCATCACCTCCGATGATCATAGCTTGAAGGTTCCAGATGACCCGGTGTCTTACGAAGCTAGCGAGCTTTTAAACTTGAGCTTGAGCCTTGGCATTTTTGCGAATTGCCAGGTTCGTCAAGCTGAGAACAAGGGTCTACATATGGTGAAGTTGGGACTAATCTTGGTCGCAATTTGAGCATGGAAGTAGACATCGTCCAAGTTGTGAGAATGGCTAGAAATTGTACCCGTGGTTTTAGCTGTAGCAGGGGTAATCGTGGGAATATGTGCGATAGTGACGCGTCCATTCACTCGTGGTGTTCAGCACACCACCATGTCGGACGATACAATCCTACCCATCCCTAATCTCAGTCTTCCCCAACATGTATTCATCTTACTTTCCCCGTCACTCAATAATCTCCACGATGACTCCAGAACCAAGTTGCTAGATGGGATCAAAGCGGACAGTACGTCCATGCATTCGCTGACATGTATCCGATCCGCTAGAATGAATTTCTGCGATCAGAAATGGCCCCATATTATAGATTGGTCACGTCTTCTGGTGCTCTTGTTTCTGACCCTGCACTTCTCGACGAGATGGAGAAAGCGAACGAAAAAGAACTCAAAAAGTTGGACGAACGACTTGTCGAGGCTGAGAAAACGGAGGGAGAATCTGAAATCTCGGATGCCCTCAAGGCACGCGCAAACCATCTGACGCGGATAGGCGACAGGGTACGTTGGTGACTCCGCGCCCATGTAGCTCAGCTGACCCCTGGCGCAGGAGCGTGCCGTTACAGCACAAAAGCTAGCACTGGAGAAGACCCCAGGACTCGGATCCAGGATAGATATATCTCTCACTCTCATCCGGATCGGACTCTTTTTTGCGGATAATACTCTTATCATCGAGAACCTCGAAAAGGCAGAAAAGTTGGTCATGTCGATGACGCTTCACACACGCCTTGATAACATATTATAGATTCATTGAGGAAGGCGGCGACTGGGATAGACGAAATCGCCTCAAGGTTTACCGTGGGTTGCACGCGGTCTCTATTCGTCAATTCAAGACCGGCGGAGAGCTCTTACTGGATGCGCTGTCCACGTTCACAGCTACAGAACTTATCACATATACAGATTTTGTTGCTCTTACGATTATAGTCAACACATTGACTCTCAAGCGGCCAGAACTGAAGAAAAAGGTTCCTATCATATATGTGCTTACGTACCGGAACTAGAGAGGCTCATCACTGTTTGCAGCTTATCACGTCCCCAGATGTTATCTCTGTCTTGCCCGACCTCCCCGTTCTTGGTGACCTCGTAAATAACCTGTACGACTGCCATTACGCCAAATTTTTTGTTGCACTCGGTACGCGTTTTCTGCACCCACAACAGGTTGGCTTGGTGGGATTAGACTGATGGCATCATTTCATTTCGTTCTTAAACGATTGTCCGCCACCCCATCCCCATGCAGCCACTCTAGAGCGAACCTACCTCTTGCCGTCGCGATTATTGTCTCCGCATACCCGTTACTATATCCGAGAGATGCGGATCCTCGCATATGGTCAGCTGTTGGAGTCATACCGTAGCGTTACACTGGAAAGTCTCAGTGGCGCGTTTGGCGTCAGCGTTGATTTCATCGATAAGTAAGTTGAAATTCACCTCTGGTGGACATAACTAAACGACAGGCTTAGTGAACTTTCACGGTTTATCGCCAATGGGCGGTTGCACTGCACAATAGACAAGGTACACGGAATCGTGGAAACAACACGACCGTCGCTCAAGAGCGCACAATACGAGAAGGTAGTGAAGCAGGGTGACATCCTCCTTAATTCCATACAACGATTGAGTAAAGTGTTGTATTAATGATTTACGTCGTTGCATTGTCGTTTCCTGAATGAATACGACCACTTTACCCGTTAGGCAGACGAGTTGACATCACAACTGATGGGAATGGCTTGAGTGGGAATTTGCCGACTCTGCCACACATGCAATTAGTACACCTGCGGTACTGCCAGCTTTATTAGCCATGCCCGTCAGCTCCATTAGCCTCCATTATCGATCACTTGTCACACTTGTTCCTCTCTCTGTCATTGCTGTTGGGATTGGCTGGAGGTTATTACGCAAGTAGGAGCATGGTAATCCAAGCAGATTCACCAGTCGGCCGACATCCCATCTACTGGTTCAACGATGGTTCGGTGATCGTGAGGGCATACAATAACAAGGCCGACGTCGTGCTGTTCAAGATCCACGAGTCTCTACTGCACCGACATTCCAAGGTTGTTCTGGAGCAGGCGTCGGAGGACGGATTCGATGTTCCTGCCGTGACCATTCCGCCATCGCTCGGTGTGCAAGTCTACGATTTCGCGTCACTGTTGGCCCATCTCTACCACGATACGTGAGTATTCGTAATCGGGCTTGAGATCGCTGCTCTCATTCAAACGCCGCCCACACGATACAGTCCGCTGTCACCAGACGCACCCTTCCAACATGTCGCCGCCATCCTTCGCGTGTCTTCGCCACACCAGTTGGATCTCCCGTCCGTGCATAGCCTTGCGAGATTATATCTCACTGCCATGTTTCCCAGCGGACCGTCTCCTTTTGTTCATCCCAACCATCTCGAGGAGGCCTTGAGTCTCGCGTTGCGGTACAACATCACCTCCGTGAGTCCTCTTCTTCCATGACTTGTCAGATGCGTGGCGGCTCCTCGGAATACCGATGCTACGCGTACCAACACAATGGCTCGTAGATCCAAAAAGGCATTTATTACAGCCTTGTGACGACGACCGATTTCGAACCCAGCTTAGATGCAACGCACAATGAGGGTGCGATACCGTCGAAGGCGATAACCCTGCTGCCTAGTGACGTTGTGCGTTGCCGAAACCTCATGAACGGCATCGTCGGACATTTTACGCCCGTCTTGTTTGAACCGGTGTGTCCAGTCCTTTCAATCGCCTCCTTTTTTACCCATGTTTGTCGCCGCTGGGTTTCTGTGGTTTGGACAGTGTCGGTGGCGTTTTTGTCTACTGAACGTGTGCGTGCACGTATGCATGTTTTTGGTCCATTTCCCATTGCCGGTCGCAATCGAGGTTCAGCTCCGTTGACGTGCTCATTGGTTTTGCTAGCCTGTAACATCACACATGGCGTGTACCGACCTGTTGGCCGACAAATGGTTCCCTCTGGTCATACAATCTGCGATAGCCGAGGACAGCGTGTACAAACCCCTCGAGGCCCTCGAAAAACTCAAGCAAATAGACTGGAAAGCAGAGGGACTGTGTGCTGCGTGTGTCAGAGAGAAGAGAGAGGAATGGACAAACGAACAGCAGGAGGTGTGGGAGAAGATGGATGACTGGCTGAAGCACGACCCGGAGTCGGCTTCAGGATAGATTGGGTGGTTGGAATTCCCTACAGAGGTTTGTACGCCACCCAGTGGGTGCCAACATCAACTTGTATTTGTCAACCGCGTTATCTCATGCATAACAGCTCCCAAGTTTGGTTTAACGATTCTTGTCATGTACCCTTCAGCGGACCGAAGGAGGAGATTGTAACAAACGGTAGGTCCTCGAATGAACCTTCTATCCACCTTTTGAATCGCCGACGTCAATTCAATTATTTTGTCGGAGTACTGCGATCAGGTGCTGACCCTCTGTAGTCTCCGAATTCATCTTTAATTTTTGCAGCCACAGCCGACGACACGATGCACGTCCAATGCTGTTCTGACTGTCACACAACACAGCCAGCAAGGTCCGTTGTTTTCCAACCATCTCCGGCGGTCCACCTTTCTAATTTCCACCCCTACAGAAAACGCCTTTGTAGTTTCTTGTTAGCTCACCCACATGATCCCTTCGTCGGGATGACATCAATGCTGGTGGGTTGCTTGTCAGCCTCTTTTCGTCACTCCCCTACAAGCGGCAGTCCTCACAGCCATGTGTAGGAACCCTGGACCGTTCATTGTTCCAGTTGATAGCAAACAAATCCAATTCGCAAATGAGATTGGTGACAAATTGGCAGGATCATTCTACACGATCGCCATGTCCAAGATCCTTTACCAAGTTCTCTAGACACGGTAGCGAAGACCACGATGCGATACAAACACATGTGGTCGTGTGTCATGAATTGTGTCGTCTACCGACATATGTGACGTCGGCAGGACGCAAGTTGTGGTTTTCCAAACAGGCGCTCCGTATATTTTACCGGCTCTACTGGCCTCGTTGTTCGCCCATTCATCACGGTACCCAGTCTAACTACTACCGGTGGGCGTTCCATTAGATGACTCCAACGGTTCATTCCCAATAGACCAAAACAGGTACCAGCGGATCATGTCGAGAGGCATGTCCACGATAGTCCTGGACCAATCCGTCCCTCTCTGGCAGTGGCGGCGGCGGTAGACTAGACATACCGAGGTGAGGTATAAGTATGCAACTGGTGGCGTGTCTCGATGCAGAATTCGACTCCTTTCTTTCCGATATTGTATCTCAGCAGCAGCGCGCCGAACACCAAAGGTCACACGCAATAGGATGAGCCCACCTCCGGAAAAGACTTCGCAGAGTCGATTCCGATATCGTCGCTACGGCGTATACGACCTGACATACGAGGATACCACTTCGCCTCCACTCCGGTCTCGTGTATACTCGGTGTTGGAAGGGTTTCGAGCGATTAGCGAAGAAACGCCCTTTGCGCGGAGATTGCTCGTTGATGCTATCAAACTCGCCCCCGTGGAATTCATGGCATATGTGGTCACCACTATGTGGCAAGGCGTCTACTCTGCCATCAACCTTTACTGGTCGAGCGTCTTATTCCATGTGGTACGTCTCTTTCATCATTCGCGCGGATGTCCTCTTTATATCCCGGCAGCTTGGGAATGGTTTCATAGACGAATCGTCGGCTAGGGAGGTGTATTGGCCTCTAGCTATCTCCTGGATTTCTTGTGCCTTGGTCAACGTCGTCGCTGGGCGCGTACGGTGAGCATTTCTGAGAAGGCGTATGTGCGTTGTTTGACTTTTAACCGCAGTGCTTGGTCGCTTGAGGCTCTGATTAAGCGGTTCAGAGCACACTTTATACCTCAACTGATACGCGGTAGAGCTATTTGTTTCGTTATCGTATCTCTCTGACGGACGTCGCGCTTCTAGCAAGTCTAAGGGTTGATCTACTCTCCATACATGGTATGCGTCGTGCTCGTGGAATGATCGAAAACTGACACACGAACAGACCTATACTCCGTCTTTCCTGTGGATGGACGATTCGGTTCCGAGTTTCCGGGGGGGCTTTTTCTACAGCAACTGAGTCAGCTCGTGCAATACACCCTTGATCTGATTTCGCAGGTATTTGTATTGCTTCATACCATTTCCTGTAAAGGCAGCCCGGAATGGAAGGTGTTGATGCTCATCTACGTTGCACGTGGACTTGTTTGGTGGCTAGCGCCGTCGAATGGTATTGGCTGCTCAGGTCGGTCCAATTGTAGCCCTATTTCATCATTTGTCACACGAATTTGCGACAGCGTTCATATATTGGTCCAACAACTGGCATTTTCAGAAAATGAAAGCACTTTTTGGCCTCGCTTTCTCGACCCAGTATCGAGTTCACCTCGTGCTAGATGGGAAAGCAGACTCCATCTCGACCGGTATGTATGTTTCGCCTTGGCGTTTGTCACCGCTCCACTCCTTGCACAGAATACAATAAATTTGCGGAGAGACTTGGGCACGCCGACGTCTTGGATCCCACCCCCTGGTGTGCCGGACTCTCTAGAGAATGGTACTGGGATTTCCTGTCAGAGATCACTTTGGATCTCCCAATGGTAAGGCGTATCACGTTCTTTCTTTGGTTTCCCAGTAAACGATGTCAGGTCATGTATGCATTGATGCTTCCCGCTTATTCGATTCCACTGTCCATCGCATCAATGGCGCTTCTGCAGCAAACCACGCAATCTATTTCGTTGAGCATAGGACGGTATGCGATAAATGCGCCGTCATTACTGGACGTCTGCTCGCACGCCAAGCGACTTTATCATGCCATCCATTACCAGAGTACGATGTCACAGGGGACAGAACCCTTTCCTTGTTCAATCGACAGCTCCTATGACGCAGGCATGAAGATCGCCTTTCGGTAACGTCATTTATCTCCACGAGTCACACACGTAAGCTCACATACGTATCTTGAAGACACGTTTCGTTACGATATCCAGGAAGCGATCACCTCGCGCTCTGCAACGTTTCCTTTGAGATCCAACCAGGCGAGCTCGTCCTGGTGGTGGGTACCAACGGCAGCGGCAAATCATCCATGCTTAAACTGTTGGCGCGGTTGTTTGATCCGACGTCGGGCGAGATCTTCATCAACGACGTGCCTCTTGTCCGCTATGACATGGACCTCCTTCGCGCCGCCATGACGTTCCAGCTACAGTCTGCGGTCGTCTACCCCGTCACCGTGAGGGAGAACATCGCGTTTGGTCTCCCGCTGACGTCCAACATCGAGGGAGAGTGCATCGAAGAGGCGGCTCGGATGGGCAACTGTGCTGACTGGATAGCGAAGCTGTGCGATGGATACGACACGCAGCTTCAGCCGTCGTTCAATATTAATAACGGGTGGATGGAAGGTGTGTACGGGTACCCTTCCGAGGCACTCAAAGCAGAGCTTGCGCGACACAATGGCCATCCTGTGTCCATATCCGGTGCGTCAAAGGGCCATCCTCGGATCGAAAAGAGACGTGTGTTGAGACGCCCTTTGCAGACGGTGAACGGCAACGCCTCGCCACGTAAGCCCCCCCCCCCCCACCCACACACGCACATCCCGTTGACCCAACGTACACACGCCCACAGCGCACGCACCTTTATGCGTCTCCACCACGACCGCACGGCGACGCGCCTCGTCGTCGTCGACGAAGCGACCTCCTCCCTCGACCCCGTCGCCGAACGCAACATCCTCACCGAGCTCCTGAACCTCCGTGCGGGCAAGACGACCGTCGTCGTCACCCACCGGTTCCACCATCTCGCCCACGCAGCCGACCGTATCCTGTACGTCCCGCCGTGCCTCGTCCCCCCCCCCTCTCGCCCGTACCTGTCCCTGTCCCTTGAATACCGTCCAGTGCTAACCATGACGACCGCGCCCACGCGCGACAGGTGTATGCACGACGGACGCGTCGTCGAAAGCGGCACCCACGCCGATTTGGTCCGCGCCAATGGGAACTATGCCGCGCTATACCACGCCCAGGTCGAGCGGGCCGGTTGACCCCGCGTCCATGTATATGCCTTGTTGGATTACGTCGATCGCATGTTCTAGTATACACCCTTGGTGTGTATGCAAATCTAATTATCCCCTCCCCCTTGCCTACGGCAGATGCCATGAGGCCACATGTGCCTGGCGAGCGTGAGCGCCATGTGGTACAGACACCAGGTACCCTCGGTGCCAAAAAAAAAATCCACCGGGCGGTCATGTCGACAGCGACCTCAATTCCTATTCGTATACAGTAATCACCTACAACCATGGCGTACGATATCATGCATGTGTGAGGAGGCACGTAGTCAATGAGAGGCATGAAAAAAAAAAATTGTAATGTACTTGTCCATCCAGAGAGCAATGCATGAAAGCGAAAAAAAAACAGAAAATAGCGCAAAAAAGCATCGAGGGGAAAACGCGGCGCAACACCGTCGACACCGGGTATACCGTTACGCAGCGGGGCTCCAAGACAACCAACTGCGACGTGATAGATCCGTGATCCGTGCGTGATGTGAAACTCCCATGAAACCGAGAAGATGAAAAGGGATATCGAACCCGTGAGGGACAGGTTCAATCCAAGACCTCGAACCGCCCTCGTTTGCCTTCTCGCATCTCTCCCCCGTCCTCGTCCAAACCGCGCTTCTCGCCGACACCCACGTCGAGACCGACCTCTATGCCCTCGAATGCAGAAAACCCTTCGGGGAGACCAACACCCATCAAGTTCTCGTTGCTCACCAGGTCCTTGAGGATCGCTTGATACCGCTCGTCCGAGAGACCCATGCCCGCCAACGGATTAATCCGCCCGTCGTCGTCATAACTCTGCATCGCCGACGAAGACGACGTCGCCGCGCCTACCGCGAGCGCCTCGTTGAGCCCCCCGTCGGACAACGGCGGTACGCCGCCCACCGACTTGGGTACCTTGGACATTTGTTGAATCACTTTGAGATGCATCAGGTGTTTCTGGACACACGTCAGCCAGCGATCCAACCGAGAATCCAACGGTATCAAACGTACCTCTAGCATGTCCAGCAAGCCCTCCTTGGTGAATGGCTTGGGGAGGATATCGTTCATCCCAGACGAATAATACGTCATGATCTCGCTCGGTTTCGAGTTGCTGGTCATCGAAATGATGGGCGTCATATGGTCAAACTGCCGTATCAACGACGTCGCGGATATCCCGTCCATCTTGGGCATCACAATGTCCTACACGCCGTCGGCATCAGGATCGACCCGCACGCACGTAGGCGAGACGCACCATCAACACCAAATCGTACTTTTCCAGGTTCATCTTGGTCACCGCCGCGACCCCGTCCACGGCGACGTCGATCGCACACCCAAAGACCTGCAAAAACTTGCTGCTCAACCGTCGACTCACCGCATCGTCGTCGACCAGTAAGACACGCGGCGGCACCGCCCACCCAGGGACGAACGTTGACCGACGCACCCGTAGCTTCCTATGGCTCCCCGCACTCGAGGGTGACGAAGACGACGAAGACGAAGGGGACGGTGATCCGCTCGACGGGTTCGTGGGCGTCGGCTGCACGACCTCCTCTGGCCCTACACTCTCTTCCTTTTCGAACCCCTCGTCCTCGCCACCACCATCCGCCGCCGACCCAGACTCAGACCCACCTACGCCCTCCTCCCCCGGAAACGTCCAATTCCCATTCCCATCCTCGACGCTACTCCGGGGCAACAAATGCCCGAGCGTAAACACCTGCAGTCCCTCATGCGCATTCTGCGCAGGCGGTTCCCACATGTCTGGTGGGATTATAAACGGTTCGTCTCCCGCCGACGTCCCCGGGTGGTGCATCTGGAGATGCATCTGGGATATCCGGGACAAGGCATCTTGGCCCGAGTTGGATGTCACGTCCGTCCCGCTCGACGAGGATCTCCCGGTGGCGCTGGAACGAAAGGACAGCCCGCTCTCGGCGCGCCGAGACATTTCGTTCATTTGCGCGAGACTGGCACGCGCGATCGCACTGGGGTCTGGGTGCTCGCCGAGCCCCAGGACGCGCTGTGTTTCTTGCGCGGGCAAGAATTGTACTCGCGGACCCAGACTGTGCGAGACTTGACTGGCACCCTGACTTGATTGACTCTGACTCTGCGTAGGCCCAAGCGCTTGCATCAAGGATGACGACGACGACGATGCGGGTGGTGGGACAGGTGAAGTCAATGACAAGGGCTGCAGAAATGGACTAGGTTGAGGTTGTGAATTAGTAAAGAGTGACGTTGCTGCGGACGGCGCGTTTCCCGCGGGTGTTGCGAAAAGAGATGGGGGTGGATGGGTACTGGGAGTCATGCTATGGTTAATGTTTGGGGGTGCAGGGACAACGGGCGTCTTTGGCTGGGCCAATGGGGGGCCAGGCAGTGAGGACGGCGCGGCTGTCGGTGGTCCCATGCTATCCTTGTGTCTGACTGATAGAATTTGAAACGATTAGCATCCGTAAAGGGAAAGATGAGCCACAGATAGAAGTTCGGAACAAGTCGATAAAGGTGGGTACATTGGCGTGAGCCGCAATAAAGACAAGGTGAGCAAACCGACTCACCGCCCTCCACCCCCAAAAAATACTGAATCAAGGTCTGCATCATGCCATCTTGCTGCGCCATGTTCTTTTGAAAGTTGACCATCTCGCCGAGGGCGTCTCGATAGCTGCGTTCCAGACCGCGCATCCGTTCCTCCGATCTCCCTATTTGCGCACGGAGGGCGTCGTTTTGGGCCTGAAGAGATGAGATCTGCTGTTGCAGCGTCGAGACCGAGTTTTGAAGACCAGTCGACATCGTCTGGAGCGCGGCGGACTGGGCATGGAGCGAAGCGGTTTGAGACTGGAGGGTGCTCGTTTGGGACTGTAGGGCGGTCGTCTGATTCTGGAGAGCGCTCGTGTGTGAGACCAGGTTGGTCGTCTGAGTCTGGAGCGACTCCATCTCGCCAGTGGGTGGTGGACCAGGGGAGCCTGAAGAGGTGGCACGGACGGCCGACGAGGGGACATTGTTCGGGATGGATTTTCGAGCGGCAGGGACCTTGCGTTTGATGTTTTCAAGCGCGTCGCGTCTGTCGATGTGAAAATCGGGATGGCGAAATGTCCACGAGTGTTCGCCATATTGGGCGTCATCAGTGTTCTTGACCTGTGGGTGGAGTGGTTAGCTCCACGATTGGGCCAAACGGACCGCTTAAACTCCCATGAGGCAAGAGTGCGGAGCTGCCTCGCGGCTACCCCCGAAAGAGGGTGGCCGGGGATCGTGGAGAACCCGTCGCCCCAGAAGCGAGGAGGCGCTCGATGCCGCGCCGTATTGCAAATGATCGTTACCGAAGCAAACGAAAAAAGGAACGGGGATTCCCCGGGATGGGGAGATCATCCTCGTGAATGATCGGCTCACCTTGTGAAAGTCATACTTGTTCAATTGGCGAACGAACGAGGCAAAATTCGAATGCTTGAAGAGGCGAGGGAGGATCGATTTTGTAAATTCGTTCATGTCCTGGGGAACGAGGACAGATATCAGGGGCAGATCGTGCTTGCTGCTACTGGAAAGAGGAACGGATGCACGGGACATACCTTGACGACAAAGCAATCGCCATTAGGGCCCCATGAGACGACGTGGGCAAAGGACTGATCCTCGAGCATCCTGACAGGACGGGTGAGACGGGGGCGTGCACCGGAGAGAGGACGTACTTGTAGAGCTTCTTGACAAAGTCACAGGTGGCGGGCATGTTATCGTCCATGTCCTTTGCGGGTGGCTGCGGGGGCGGCGCAGGTGGGGGAGGCTGTTCGCGCTTCATTTGTCTCGTGTCCGGCTGTCGCGGCGCAGGCTGGCTGTAGGGATGGGCGGGGTGGGCGGGGTGGGCGTCATCGCGGGAGTTGGACGTGCGGTGCATGCTGGCGGGCCACGGGGGCGGCGGGGACGCATGGCGGTGGCTGTAGGGGGAGACGCGGGCGGAGGGCGAGTTGAGGGGCGGGAGGGTGTTGACGTTGGAGCGGGCGGCGTTGACGGGCGGGAGATGGAGCTGGGACGGGGGCGGGAGATGGGAGGAGTGGAAGAGCTGCTGTCGGACGGCGGGGTAGCCCTGCGCTGGCGGGTCCATGGTCGACGGTCGGGGCGGGGCGGGACGGGGCTGGAACGGGGCGAGTGGGGGACACCTCGTCAGGGCGCGGGCTGGGCGAGCACGCCAGCACGAGTCCCAGGTCTTTTATTGATCGTGTCGCCCAAACCCAGCTGAGCTCAGCCCAAATAGCCGCAAACTGTCCGCATCGGATTCCATATTCACCCGCGCACATGCCGCCTCGGCCTGCACCAGCAGCGGCGCGTGTGCCCTGCGAGGAGGAGACGGACGGACGGGCACAGATGGCGGACGAGTGTCGGCTGTGATCGACGTGCCCGAGCGGAACCATTTCGTTGGCGGTCTGGACCAACGTTAACTGCCTTTTTTTTCCCTCGCACTGAACGACAACACGGCGCCAGGAGAGCGACACGTTATCCCGCTCTCGGTCGCCCTGTTTCCCCACAGCCCGGTCTGGACCACACATTCTGCTCTGCATCGGACCCGCCGCTACAGCAGTGCGGGTCGGGTTCGGAGACCGTGCAGTGTAATTATGGTACACCAGTAACATTACCGTGATTTCATCCACTCACTCGCAAACGGCGGCCTACGAAGAGAACAGACATGGAACATGCCAGTGACTTGGTCGTGTCCAGAGAACAACCCGAAACTATTTGGTCAGTACGTGGCTGTGCAAGGTTGTCGTTCCGCGGGAACCCGAACTAGTAAATTTCGTGTCCTCCTTGTCTTCCTCCTCCTGCAGCCATGGCCTCCCTCGCTCGGATACGTCCCTCCATCGCACGTCGCGTCGTACGCCGTCCTTTCTCGCCACGCCTTTGCAGGCGCTTACCCTACTTTTTCTAGCCCGCGCTTGCACGGACCATCACCATGTCGGCGGACACCACCCAGCTGCACGACACCATCACCGACAAATCCCTACCGTTCACCGTAAAACTACACAAAGACTCTTTCCGCGGCTACAAATGCGACACACCCTCCCTCGAAGTCCAAGTCCAAAAAGACCAGCTCCTCAAAATGTACAAGGACATGCAGACCATGCGCCGCATGGAAATGGCCGCAGACACCCTCTACAAGGCCAAACTCATCCGTGGTTTCTGCCACCTCGCGATTGGACAGGCGAGTACACCCTCGCCACACCCTCGCCCACCGTGCTCACCATGCTGTAGGAAGCCGTGTCGGTCGGTCTCGAGTACGGTATCACCCCCGAAGACCGTGTCATTACCGCCTACCGGTGTCACCCCTTTGCAGTCATGCGTGGCGGTACCATAAAGGGCGTCCTCGCTGAGCTCCTCGGTCGTCAGGACGGCATGTCCCAAGGAAAAGGTGGCTCTATGCACATCTTCACCCCTTCCTTCTTTGGCGGCAACGGCATCGTCGGTGCCCAAGTCCCCATCGGCGCAGGTCTCGCGTTTGCCCAAAAATACCTCGGCAAAAAGACGGCCACGTTTGCGCTCTACGGCGACGGCGCTAGCAACCAAGGCCAAGTCTTTGAGGCGTTCAACATGGTGCGTGACGTGCGCGCGATGGAGACAACACACACCCCACTGAGCGTGCATAGGCCAAATTGTGGGACCTCCCGTGCGTCTTTGTGTGCGAAAACAACAAGTACGGTATGGGCACCTCCGCGGAGCGTAGCTCGTCCAACACCGAGTACTTTACCCGTGGTGACAAGATTCCTGGCCTTCAGGTCCGTGACTTTGACCCACACCCGGCGTCGTGGACCTAACGACGGATCCATAGGTCAACGGCATGGACATCATCGCGTCCAAGCACGCCGTCGAGTACGCGCGCAAGTGGGTCACCGAAGGCAATGGCCCACTGCTGATGGAATTCGTCACGTACCGCTACGGTGGTCACTCGTACGCCCCCTCGGTTCCGTGTCCTTGGGTGTTGCTGATTTCGTTGGCAGGATGTCGGACCCTGGTACCACCTACCGCACGCGCGAAGAAGTCCAACGCATGCGTAGCACCCAAGACCCGATCCGTGGTCTACAACGGTACATCGAAGAATGGGGTCTTGCCACCGAGCAAGAGCTCAAGGTGCGTTTTTTTTCACGCTCGTGTGCGCCGCCCGCGCTGAAAGCGATGGTCGTCGGACAGCAACTCGACAAGGAGGCCAAGACGGAGGTCGACCAGGCCGTCGAAGAGGCCAAGCAATCGCCCGTGCCCGGTCCCAAGGACCTCTGGACAGACATTTACTACAAGGGCACCGAGCCACCGCTGATGCGTGGTCGTGAGCGGGACGAGGTGCGTCGCGCGTCTTTCTATCGGACGCTGCTCACTTCCATCACAGGTGCATCATTACTGAGCAGGGTGCGGTGGGTGTGGGCCGAGGGTGATACACGCATGGCATGCTATGCATACAGGACCTTACATACGTTAGATTACAGGTGCATGTTGTTACGGTCAAACGATCGCTCCTTTTTATACCGACGCATGCGTCCTTGAGACAAGTTTGTGTGGAATGTTGGTGAACACATCCAGGGCGTTCGTCACTGATATCGATGTTCACATGATGCATTGGGTTTTTTTTGGTGCTCGAGGTCGAGACTTGGTTTCCGGGTTTCCTTTGACAGTCACAGACGACAAAGAGCAAAAAACGGGTCAGGAAGAAACGTCACCGCCCATCATGCCCTTCGTGACATGAACACCAGAGACCTCCTGTATGCGACACGATCCCTACATCACGCGCCGTTGTGTGTCGCAGCGCGATCGATAGCGTCGACAACCCGTTGAGCATGTCTTGGCTGTATCGCGCCTCGTGGCTGTCCATGTCCGACGCCGATGCCGATACATGGAATGCGCGCAGACGCTGCCTGCGTTGCCTACACTTGACCATGGCATCGAGATCGTCATCGGGTTGCCGCCGTCCGTAACATCGCGTTGACAACATTGAACGCGGTGATGGGATCCGTCCAGATCAGGTGCACGTCGTCGGGCGCCCATCCACCGGGGGGAACGTGCTGTCGGCGCGGTGAACATCGCGCGATCGGCGGGATACATGGGGTCGTATGCGTAACGTGGCTCACCACACTTGCGTTGTCCTTGCGTGGCCTCTTGAACAACGATCACCGGACGACGTCCGACAGAGAGTAAAAAGGCACCCTTGGTCAGGGTCGTATCACCATGCCACCGAAAAAAAAAAAGAAGAAAGACAGCGACACGTCCGTTGATATTCCATTTTTCGCGTGCACGCGTACCATGTGGCACGTGTACATATCGGGATCGGCGTGGCATATTGGACGCGTGGCCAAGTGCGGTTGAGAGGACAGTAGCACATGCTGCCATCTCTGTGTCGCAGATGAGTCGTCATAAAGGTAGGGAATCGGTATCGAGTCTAATCTTATCTAGATTAGGCGTGCAGGGTTGGTAATGTGGGGATAAGTGGATCTGCATCTCACCCAGAAATCGGGGTGACTCGAAGAGGGTCTGGGGAAGGAAAAGTTCAAACATTAGTTTAACCTCTCGTCACATTGATGAAGTCGACCAGATTGAGAGACACCGCAGTAACATCTACGGAATACATTCGAATCTAGTGCCGCTTGATGATTTCCTGTGTTCGCAATGGGAGTTCCATTCAGGAATGACACCTAGATAGAAAAGACTGAATCCTTCCTCGCGTTCAACGTTAGGGATTAGTATAGGGAAAGAAAAACATCACTGATTTTCCTGGACGTTTGGCCGGTGGTGTTAAGACGACTCCTTGCTCGGTATCTAAAGGTATCGTGGTGTCATACTACTTGCATGGAAGGTCAGTCAAAAATGGGGAAAGTTTTAAAAGGTTCAGTGAAGTTCCTCGTGAATGCTGAGAAGCGTTTGATTGATGACCGTGCAAGTCGTCAACGACCAACCATAATCTGTCTCGTAAGCGCAAACACGGGGTGGTGAAGATTCTGAAGAAAGAAGGCGAGGACATACAGCACGCAAAAACCCGTCGTTCACATCAACCCGGGCAACGGTCGTAACTCAGGTTCCGTCAAGAGCCAGTCCCAGCTCCACGGATGGGCGCTCACAACGTTATCAGAGTGCCAAGTTTGCTGCGCAATTGCGCTGAAACCGGATAATGTAAGCATAGCATAACATGCCCAGCCAAGAAGCAGAACGACACTCACAGCCCAAGTGATCGCTCGGCGCTACAGCAGTTTGTAGGCAAGAAATCTGTCCCTCCACCCTTCTTCCCAAACGGCGTATGCTCCCCGTTTACCCGGTCCTTTCCGGATCACATACAAGCCCAAGAGCGTGTTGTATCTGTTGTCTCCCATCGTCAACGCTTTGATGAAATCGCATTGGCTTGGCGCACTGGTCAAGGGATAATAGCGCAGGCTCATTGAATAACCACCGTGTGCCTCTTGTTTGTTCCCACGCAGCTGTGTTGCTGTGGAACAACTCGTCAGTATAGACAGTGTCATCACACTTGCGGTGCTACTTTACTCGTGAGTTCCGCTTGCAACACGTCCTGCATAGTCATCTGTATGACGAATAGTCTGCTTTGGACTTGGTGGCTCGATGAGGTGGGTACAATCAGTCAATGCACGAGCTCTCCTATCTCCGAGTATCACGAGAGAGCAAATCTCTGAGAACGAATCGAGTTGATCGCGAGCCAAAGGTTATATACAAGACAGCAAGACCTAGACCATTCCAGAGTCCATTACGTGGGAATCAATTTGTGACTTTGCGCAGTGTCTCATGTCCCCGGTGGTATCCAAAGGCACTCCTTTTCAGGATCGCACGTCTTCATGCAAATCTGGAGTCCCAGAATGTCAGATGTCAATAGGATAGCGCCTTTAGGTCATCGGTCACCCCTGAGCCCTGCTCACGCCTTCCGAGTCAGTCGCTCTAGCGACAGAGTGCGTCAAGCCACTGTCAAGCCCCCCAACGGGTGCCTGGCAGGAACACCACCTTTCATGTAACTTGACAATCCTACGTCGCGTGGAGGTTCGGCGGAGATGTGATGGTGACACCCGACCTGTCACTTACCTTGAGTCTAATCTCCTACTTGCTGCGGACCCGTGGCGGTCGGGTTCGTCGTCGCCGTCCTTGCCCACCCCG
>JBBPTE010000041.1:23361-33727 GCA_038093935.1 Tylopilus cf. pallidocervicolor | reverse complement strand
TAGCAAATCAAAAAAGCCCAACGTTCACCCGCGTTTTTGGGGGTACCAACGGCAATGAGGGTCTTGGATTACTATCTATTTGCTTCGATTGGCAGGTAGGTGCTACTTGCACTCACCGTCTTTCGTCACCAACCGTTGTCTACAGTACATCTCAGGCGGTGTCAATCCCATGACGATCCCTCTCAAAGCACAGGTGAGTTTGCGTTCGCCGAACGATCCATGTGAACTTTAGCTCGTATTTAGGTGTCCAATTTCATTGGCTATATTCTCTGCATGTGAGCAAACCCCTTAAGGTCCACATACCATGATGACATGGCTTGGTTAGGGTCGTCTTTGTTGCAGTATATTATAACAACATTTGGAAGGCACAGAATTTCCCATTCGTAGGTCTGATCTAATAAAGGATCGTGCATGGATTGGTTACTATTCTCTTCTAGCTCTCACAACTGCTGTATTACGAGAATGGCACCCAGTATGATCAAACATTGATTCTTAACTCAAACTACGAGGTTGATCCAACTCTACTTGCGGAGCAAGGACTTCCTTGGTATTCTTCCACGTGGGTGGTCAACTTATTGGCCACCAACTTGGGACTTGCTGCAACCTTCACGCATCTCCTTCTCTGGAATATGGAAGATCTACGTGCTGCTTGGAGTTGGGCGAGCCCTCAGACCCTCAAGGAATTGTGGAAGACCTTTAACTGGAAGTTCTGGCAGAACAATGGCATGAGAAATGTGGATCAGAATAAGGAACTTGATCCGCATTACTTAGAGATGCTTAAAGTAAGTCGCTTACAGTCCATCCGGACGTGATTCTGACGAAGAACAAAGTATCCGGATGCGCCAAATAGCTGGTATTTCATAACGTTCGTACTGTCCCTGGTCGTTGCTTTGGTAGTCATTTACAAAACGGACTCTACGCTGCCCTGGTGAGTTACACTCTAGTCGTTGCACCACAGGTCGATTGGATACTGAATCACTCTCCTCAGGTGGGGCTTTATAGTTGCGATATTACTGGCTACATTGTCTATTCTCTTCTTTGGCGCACTTTATGCCATCACTGGTTTGGGCTTCATCATACAACCGTAGGTAACGTTTCATTCCTGGTATAGAGATGACACTGATGGGGGGTTAGGTTCGTGCAAATGATTGGTGGCTTCCTGCATCCTGGCAAACCAATGGCGAACATGTACTTTGTGCTATACAGCTATAGTAAGATTACATGTGCTCGTTAACACCAGTAAAGTTGACGTTCTGTTGGTAGATACCGTGACACAGGCAGAGCTGCTACTTCGTGATCTCAAGATCGCCCAGTGTAGGTTCACATTCTAAATTCTCCTTGGCTGGACATCTTACCTTCCGCAGATGCCAAACTTCCTCCTCGTGCTGCATTTACCGCTCAAATTATCGGCACCCTCTTCGGGGCGGTGCTCAACTTTAGTAAGAGGATCCAATGTCCATCTGAACCTAACCAATATTTTTCACGCAGTTTTGATGAACTCGATTGTTGATAATCAACGAGAGATCCTGCTCTCAATCCAAGGAACGAATATTTGGTCTGGCCAGCAACCGCAGCAGTACAATTCCCAGGCTATCGCCTGGGGTGGCCTCAGCCATGAGTTGTTCTCAGCGGGGCAGAGGTATCAGTGGGTACCATGGGCTTATCTGGTCGGCCTATTCGTTCCCGTCCCATTCTGGGTTGCGCACCGCTTTTGGCCGAAACTGCGGTTGGACTACCTTTACACACCTGTGATTGCGTATGTCTAGACTTTATTCAGATCGCTCTCGAGTAACTAAAGATGCCACACAGGTACTATATTGGATGGCTTTGTGTAGGAATCAACTCGTCGATCCTCTCCTACTTCACGGTTGCCTTCCTTTCTCAGTGGTGGTTGCGCACGCGTTATCCTCGCTGGTTCGCTCAATACAACTACATTATCGGAGCTGGTGAGTTCTGCCGACTGGCTGTGGTTAGTCGAAGCTGAGAACCGGAACAGCCCTCGACGGTGGAACCCAAGTGATGGTGTTCATCCTTTCCTTTGCAGTGCAGGGTGCGGCAGGAACCTCTCATCTTTTCCCCAGTTGGTGGGGGGCGAACCAAGGTGGAAACTACGACCATTGCGCATACCTGACGTAACGGTCAGCACCCGTTAGTTGGTCGTACGTAGCCTCGGACTTCTATACTCGAGAAGTTGTGATCAGTAGTCCTAGCATTGTATGTAAAGTCGAAGCACAGCTAGTTGTAGGAGTCTGTGCTGGGCCAATGAAGATTTGCACCGCACCTTCGGCAAACGGAGGAGTGGGTGTCACGGTGGAGCGGAGCGGCGTCATACGCAAGTTGTCATTGATGGCAGTGACGACTCAGAGCACGCCCTCGTCCCCCTCACTGTCTGTCCTCAGCCAACCCGCCTTCCCGGAATTGAACAATTAACGTCGCCGGCTTAATTCTTCTCCGCGGAAGTTGTTGTTCCGAGAACAAAAGGCCTAGACTTCGTAACCACCGCCTTGGCACAATAGAGCCGTGAGTACAATGGAAACAAGCATGCTTCCAACACGCAGCTCAACTTCGTGGATGTTATATTATCTCAGCGAGGGGTCCAGCATCTCCGTGATAGCTGGCCCATATCCATCCTTTTGACTCTCCACCCATTCAAGCCATATGTTCGTCGCCCGGATGCGACGTCTCGCCCCCCTTTTATTTCTCATCCTTCCTCTTCAAGTTTCCGCCGGGGATGGTTCACTTTGTGAGTCTCTGCATGAAGGCCATCTCACAAATTGGCCCATACTCCTTTTCCAGTCACGTCCTCTGTCACTTATTGTTCAGAACCGGATGCTCTCCTTATCCAACAATTCGACCTCGCCTACTTTCAGAAGAACGCATCCATCTGGTTCAACATCTCTGCAGCAAGCGTCGTGAGTGTCAACTAGCTTTTTTTTTTCTGTGGTTTTCATTTCTATATCTTTTCCCGCTCGACAGGAACCCAACGTCAGCGTGTCCGCCAACGTCATGTTGAATGTCTACGGAATGCATCCCGTCGACTTCACTCTTGACCTTTGCTCCTTGTTCAATGGTGCATTATGCCCATTACCGACCTATAACTTCACTGGATCAGATTCCATCCCACTCCCGTCCTCTCTGGGCGTAAATGACAAGATCCCGAACATAGCCTTCCAGATACCAGACCTCGAGGCGTGAGTTTCCCGTGACCGACTCCTTGAACGCCGCTTCTTAGCATCATCACTCGGTAGCTATGCACAACTGACACTCACTGATGTTACTACTGGCCAGCTGAAAGCTTGCGTTCAGGCAACGTTGTCTAATGGGTGGTCAACTCACCAAGTTGCAGTGGAATGGGCGACAGGCGCCCTTGCCCTTCTTGCCCTTCTTTCTGCAATCTGGCATTCACACTCACCCGATGCCCTGGCACCATATCGTTTGTTCGATCTATTCTATCTCTTTCAATGGGCGGCTTCGACCGCTCTTCTAGATTTAAACTATTCGTCGGTCTACACTGCTTTTGCAACTAATTTTTCATGGGCATTGGGTCTGTTTCCAGCCTCAGCAAATTCCCCAATTCAGCTTTCGATCAACAACATGCGCCACCTTACCGGGGGTAACATGGCGGATGCGACCTCCAGTTCACCGGTTGCTTTGGTCAATAGGAAGCTAAGCCCCTACAATGCTGTGGTTATATCTCTCGGTAGTCACCTAACGACCAATCTTGCGACGGAGACATTGAAGGCGCTGGGGAATTTCATGACGCCAGGAATTATATTGCCAGCTTTATCTAGCAGTGTGCAAGAGCTTGATGACGCCGGAACGGTCCAAGTCGTCACGGCGACCTCGAGCAATGTACTCGAGGCTGGTGTACCCATCTATGTCGAATATGTGGGAATCGCGACAGCCAACGCATTCATGACTATATTCCTCGTGGCACTAATGCTCTTGGCAATCCTCGTAGCGATACTAGCCCTAGGCTACGGAGCTGTGGTGTTTGTTGGCCGATGGACAAAATCCATCGATATCCTGCGCCAAAAAGAACTGTTTCCCAGATTCGCGTATGCATGGCTGTTGCGAATGGTGAGTGGTTATGCTTTCCAACCTGGCGATATTCGTTCACGCGCGCGAGTTAGTGCCTGGTTGCCATCACTCCTATTAGCATCTTCGCAATGTATCAGTGGACGCTCGACGACTCCTGGTTGTCGATTTTGCTTTCCGTTGTGCTTATTCTAGGATTGTTCGGCCTCCTCTCCTTTTCTATCTTCCGTGTCGTTCGCCTCGTGGTCCGTGCCACACCGTATGCGCTGTATACACGGCCTAAAACAATCGCCGCATACGGCCCTCTATTCGCCCTTTACCGTCCAGAGAGGTATTTCGCAGGCATACCATTCCTCGCCAGCGTAGTTGTGAAGGCTATGTTCACTGCCTTCGCCCACGCGAATGGAGAGGTACAAGTCATATCAATCCTGGTCATCGAATGTGCGGTATTCGTCTACCTGCTGTTCCTCAAACCTCACAAGACGAGGAGAGCCGACATTCTCACAGCATATCTGGCACTTACCCGTGTCGTATGCACTGGTCTACTAATTGCCTTTGTTCAAAACCTCAATGTCGCGGCAATTTCTCGCGTTGTGATTGGCATCGTTATTGCCGTCATCATATCTATTGCCGTTATCGTCATGTTCATCAACACCATTATCAACCTGGGTTTGATAAAGGTACCCACGAGGTCTCGACAACATGAAGCTACATCTTCCGATGCATCAACTCTAGAGAAGGGAGAAAAGGAAGACATGCCAGGCCGGCCTAGAAATCCCACGCCTGAAAGGAACATCCCACTAGATCCGCATATCAACCAACCTTATCCAGAGAGCCCTTCAGACATTGACACAGAAGAACAGAGTGCTTACTCCGAGGAGTCAGGCTCTACGACACTTGGTTCACTCCTACCGCGGCGTTGGTCCTTGCAACCATCTGCTGCATCGCATTCGCGTACACCGTCACAATCGCAGTACTCATCGACAAGCGCGTCATCTCCTCGACACTCCCACCCTCCTTCACCACTCTTCCCGCAATCAGCATCACACAGCAAGCATCCAACAATTGACGAACACGAGCCCACTGCATTCTAGATGCCTTTCGTACCTAATATGGTATTTCTGTCCTGTTTTCATGCACTGTCCATTGCATCCTTTGAGTCCGCATTCTCCACACAGCTCCATGGTATTAGATCATTACTGCATACTACATACGCACGGACGGTTCGGATACGCTTGATTAGTCGCATAGTAGTTATCCTGCATAATTTATACAGACAGTCGTGTTACTGTCAACAACGCGTTACGTCCCGTCACGTCACGCGCAAAGTTTCTCGACAGGAGCGCGTCGCCAGGCATATTGTCGACCGTCCTCGAGGCAGCCCAAAATGCCCGTGAAAAGTGCGCCCAGGGACAAGAACAAAAAATTGACAGATTTCTTTGCGCACAGACCCTCGGCGTCTGCGGTGTCCTCCACTCCCACAGAAACGACCATCTACGCGACACGGAGGCCAGCGACACGCGCCTCGACGGCCGCTGTGGATCGCGAGTTCTCTATGAAATATGGTAAGCATACATTTGCATTCTCCTCTTCTGTCCTTATTCCCTCTAGGCGCGCGCGTCCAGGTGGGCAATACCTCGACAACGACAACACGCAAACGTCCGCGTTCACCGGATAGCAACAACCCCGACATATCGCTTCATTCTCCTAGACCAAAATCTCCAAGAAATTCCGCGAAAGCATTGCAGTCTGATGCACATTCCAAGCGCCCCAAGGCTGTCGTGTACGTCACTTCACCGTTTTCCTCTCAGAGTGCTTTGGTTCGGACACCCGTGCGGGCGCACAACAACACTCTGGCTCCATCTTCTTCAGATTCCAGTAAGCAAGTTGTTTGCAGTAGTCAATCTGATGAAGCAGAACTCGTCCTCCCCATCTCAGAATCGCGTGATCTTGGAGAGGTTGTGGAAGGTATCCACTCATGGAGACAGAAGGCACTGTTCTCGCATTCTTCTTCACCGCGTGCAACCGAGGATGCCATGGAAGTGGATACGCCGCTATCCTCTCCTATCCGCGGTTCGAGCGCCTCACCTCAATTTGATGCGCCTATTCGTACTACGGCAACACCTAGGGGTGGCGCTGCTTCGCAGACACCCATGAGCGCATCTGCATGTCTTCCATCACCGCCAGACATGATCGAGTTTCTACCATTCCCTCCTACTCCGGAACCAATGGATCCAGACGCAAAGACTGCCAAGCTTATCGCAGAAATCAAGGCGAGGGCGTTTGCTACCAATCAATCCAGCGATGACGAACAGCCTCTTACATTTCGTGAACTCGAAGACAGTGATGACGGTGATCTTATTGATGATCTCCCTCTGATTAGCAATACAAAGGTGCAAAGGTGAGCTCCACTCTGGTAGGTTGAATCTTGAATTTTAACTTTTGCCCTACAAGTTCCCGATTCTCTGCGCGACGACCAACGAGTGATATTTTCTCTTCCCCACTGTCGAGTGTGCCGTCGACTTTCAACGACGCAACCATTGGTCGGTGTTCTTGCAGAACTCCAGATTGCCTATCGCCACCACTGCGGCCGACGCGAATATCTGCAAGAACCCGCAGACCTGCAGCATCTTTTCGCATACCCGTAACAATCGCAGAGTCGTCGACATCAAGGTCGAGATCTCTTCCGTTACATCACAAGAGACCACAGGTGATGAACCCCTTGCATGCTCTTTTACGCGAGAAAGAGTTGGAGGACAAACGTGGAACTAGTTGTGCCGCCCTTCGCCTCGCGGAGGAAGCAATTAAGCAAAGTTCTCGCGAAACATCCATTGACTCTGATGATGAATTCGGTTGTACAAACCAACCACACTTCGCGGATGAGCAAGCAGCCTGGAAAGCTGTTCATGAATCCCGGAAGTTGAGCAGCCCTGCTGGCTCCAGCGGTATGGAGGATTTTGCTGTTGGTGATTGCGAGTCCAGGATGCTGGGTGTCGTTGCCGGTGACAATATCAACAAGATACTTGCCGGTGATAAAGACAGCAAAGGAAAGGGGAAGGCATGCGATACTGACCAGAAAATGGCTTTGGGTGTTCCCTTGTGGATACAATCTTCCGGTGAAGACACGGATGTTGACTCCATGTCGAGTCTGTCACTGTCGGGTCATCCCATTCTTACTTGCTTGGATGGCTTTATCAGAAGTGGTGGTATGCATCCTCCGAGCTTCTAGATCCGGTCATAAGCCTAAGCAATTCTTTTAGATGATTCACTGCTGAACTTGATTCTCCGTAATGGAGCGCTTGCTGGTGTCCCCCGAGATATCTTACTGTCCAATATCCCTCAACTCCTTGATATGGGTAAGATGTCTCTCATTTTATCTTTGTAGTGCTGACTCTTCGGTAGCCCTCTTTGCGTCTTCACAGATTGCCGACGCTGTATACATCGCCCTCCGTGATCTGTGGGGATCGAACCCACACATACAAATGCCTTTCACTGCCATCCTGTTCGTATTAGTTCGGTTAGGTGCAAGCCCCTCGATCCTTGAAGTACTCGGATTGGATTCGCGGCGCACCGAGAAACGCCACGTTACCCATGAAAGTCTCTTAGAAGCCGTCAAAAGACTTCTTGCGGTACTGAAAGCTGCGAGCTGGTCAGCAGTGCTTATTCTGAATTGAGAACCAGAATACTTACAGAATCCGTCTCAGCTCTGCTGCTTTCTCCTCTGATGATGTACCAAACGTTGTGTTGATTCTGGTTATCATGGGACTTGATCCATTAACTTCAAGCGAGCTTCATATACAGCTGAATACCACCGTAGACGCCATTTGTAATCATGGTGCAACAGATTGTCTCGTACGTGATTCCCCGTGTCTTTCAGGTGCTATGCAAACGTTGAATTACTTCAGGTCTACGATATCTACGAGAAAGTTTTAGGATTTGCTAAGAAACTGACTCCTATCAACCAAGCCCGGTTGGTCTCGTTTTTCGCAAGTGGTAGTGGTCGGACGAGGTACATTGCGCGACGTCTTGCGTACCGTGTCCTTGTTTCGGTGCCGGATACCCTGAATGTATGTTTTATCCGTTTCATGCGGCAATAATTAGAATATCCCCAGCACCAGGGAACTCCACTTGAACCACTTATACTACTACTTTCCCCCGATATTGGGTCCGGCGAGCCCTTTGACGTCACAGATGAATCAACGGATTATGAGGAACTTCGGCATCGCATTGATATCCTATCTGTGGCTCTCATGGATATTGCGCCGTACGTCGAAGAAGAATGTGCTCTCATGAAATCTGCGAGTAGCGCCTCGGTGCAAGGGAGTCCCAACAAGCCTAAGAAACCACCGGTGGCACCTCTAGAGCTTCTCCGTAGAGTGCTCGAGGTTCTGCAGAGTAAAATTGGTGTGTGCTCAATTTGCACGGCAGGGGAGATATTGATATTTATGACTCTGATTATCCCAGTTGACACTCGCGCTGCTCATCTTGATCGATCAAGAGCGAAGGCTGCAATTCAACGTCTGACAATGCGTATCTGCTATGATCGTATGGCACTTATAGGTGGTCGCCCTCGCCGGCGAGCCTCCACTCTGAAAGCCTATTTCTCACAACGCCATTAGGCAATCTGCGGAGAACACATTGTTTTGTCGTATCTTCCCCATTGCCAATTATATCATTGTGCCTTCAGTACTCACCTTCACCAACGGTGCTGTCATTCAAGATAATTCTCGAGAGTCAAATGCTTTTCTAGCAAAATTATGCACAACGTATTCAACCAATTATACAAGAGTCCCATTGCCCTACCTATTTGTTACTGACCACGGTACCTTTCGCTTTGCTCGTGGATGCAATTGTAGAATACCTTCCACTGACTGAAAGTTCTGCACTTGCATACCTTGAGTAGTTGAGCATGGATCGAGTATTTCAACAGTACTTTCGCAACCTCGACGAGCACTGACAGTCCCATTCGCTCCAGTGACAGGAACTAGTCGATGGTGTATCTAGATGGTCCTGAGACTGCTAGATGTGTATCGGACATCGAGTAGAGCTTACCAACTGGAGTTGCAGCTGACAGGCTAAATAAGATCAAGCTCAATATCCCATATAGGGCTAGGTTGGCGGTCTGTCAGCAACGCCAGTGGAAGTGCTTCCTTCTCCTTTCCTTTGTCATTCGCACACACGAGATGTGATTCATTTGTCACGGAAGCCGGATTACTGGGTACTTGACTACCAAGGGAGAAGGCTGCACTTGTTGATTGGTTGCGGAATGGCTTTTCGAACGCGTCTTTGATCCTCCTGACCTTAATCTGACCGAACCCAGACAACGTTTGCAATCTGTCGGCGGACGCCCTGCTAATATCCGCAAAGCTCTGGTCGTGGAACATAAGATGTCGAAAAAGAGGTTCGGAATCAAACATACACCAAGAGATGTACGCAGTGTTTCAACGTCAGTCCTGTTGACCTTGTTGATGCTTGTAAGCGCAGTACGGAACTGCGAATCATAATCTTTGTCGACGCGCTCCTTGATGAGGTCTGGTGGCTTGTGTTCGAATTGCTTAAATGTCGCAATGTATTGACCAGCTTCGTCATTGCTTTCGGGGCTGCATTCAGAGCGAATAACTACACGAGGAAGCATGCATACCTCCATGCGACAATGATAGTAAGATTGTTGATGAGACACACCTGTGGCGACCGTTCGTAGCAGGTCATAAGGGGAGGAGAGGACATTACTTTTGTGAGCTCCCTGATCAGTTCTTGGTGCTCGGTCTGAGGACAGCATAGTTAAGAGCCGAGAACGCCATGCAGAGGTTGCTTACCACGTCACACATGATAAGAAGTATTCTGAGATTGTACGAATGTCCTAGCTTCTCGATTCGGGTGTGGATGTATTCGGGATGAAGTCGATGGTACCTCAAACTAATAGATTCATCAGAACACCCACCAACATAGTGGGGAAGAGATGCACCTGAGGAATAATATACATGTCGTACGGCCAACCTGAAAATCGGGAACGATGTCGCCGAATTCTTTGCCCACATTACGGATGCATTCGAGGACCGGGTTCAGGCGCTGTAAATTATCAGGACGGCAGTCGTCGTGGGTGGTGAGCTTGAAAGTTCACCTGGTTTGGGTTGATGACGACGTTGTTTCCAACGCCGGGTTGCACCACGGGAGGCTTTTCTCTGACCAAAGTAGAAGCCATGTAGACGACGCGATTTGTGGCGGTGCTGACATTAATTAACGAGTTCGGCTCCCAAGTCTGTACAAAAGTGTAGCGGGTGCTCCCACCCCACCATGGATAAACTTCCAATCTACACTCAGCCAAGGG